>JABUQX010030339.1:0-50000 GCA_015478945.1 Trachelipus rathkii
AAACACCACCAGCTCCATATCATGTAGTTGGTGAGGTTCTCGGTGATCCTGCTCATCTCCAACTTGATGACAGTGATCTAGAGTTGATTCACATAGGAGAAGAAGATCTAACCAGGTTCAACTTTCCTCCTCGTCCGTTTACTCGACGTATGGGACCAGTACCTGACTTGCCCAATGTAATGGAAACTCCTCTCGAATACATACTTAATAGAAGAAGGAGTAGTTTGTTATAGCCCGGTTAGTAGTTAATAGTTTTCAAAAAAGTTAATGGTTTTCAAAACTCTCAACAGTTCATTTCTTCTTCTTCAATAGGATCTGCCGATGTTCGCTGAACTGGGCACTGGTTCTTGTGGTATTTCGCTCTTTTCCTCGTCATTTTCCCGTTTTCCTTCGTCCTTCCTGGTTCTGGGAATTCTGGGAGGGGATGGTCATGGGGGAGTGCAGGGTGAAATTTGCGGAATTCGCGAATGCGGATAAAGTGCGGAATGCGAATGCGGAGAAGAATGCGGATGCGGATTACATGCATTCATCTCATCTCTATTCATTCACACTAGTTTCAGACATAATCAGTGACACTATAGAATCGTTCATTCATCTCAGCCTCACTGAATACTTGCCTATAATTCTATCAGAACGTTGTTGTTGGCTGTAGTGGTTTAATATTATTATTATTTTTTAATTTTAATGTTTAATTAACTGAAAATGTATAAAGAATTTTTGTAAATTTTCCCCCTGTTAGGCTAATTTTAAGGACATATTTTCATTTAAACGTAAAACACAGATAACAGAGTTGAAGATTGCCCTCGTGGTATTCAACTACCAGTTTGATAAGCCAACAACTGTTATGTTCTTTTGTTACTCAACACACTTTTCAATTTGATACACAGACACTTATTATGTGCATTTATAAATTATAAGTTTGTAAATAAAAATGAAATCAGAAATCGTAAAGATTAATTCCTAAACGAAATTTAAATAATTTGTAAATAATAATAAAAAAGTTTTGTAAATAATAATTATTTAAATCAGCTTTTTTTATAACTATATTGAAATCAGAAAATCAGAAGTTAATTAAATTAAATTATCTCAAATAACTTCCAGTTGATTTGTAAATATTAAATTTTAATTTAGTAGAAAGGAACAAGAATATAAACTTATTATGTAACATGTAAACGGATGCAAATAATAGAACAGGTTATTCTTCTCCTTGCAGTATGAAGACTCTCTTAGCTGTAGGCGCCAGCGAATTGGAATTGCTCCGCCACGAGAGAAAACTGCTTCGAGACGAATTTAACCTCCATGTTATGGTAGATTACAGCTCGGGTCGGACTATCCACGACTGTCCTTCCCGGGTTGAAAAACTCATGAAACCTGATGTAGACTTCATCTTACTATGGGCGCTTACACCCTTGGCTTGGCAGCGGAAAACCATCACCAATGGAGACAAAACCACAACTGTATTTGAGCCAAAAGTGAATTTTACAGTCGAGGGTGTACCCAGTACAATGGAAAAAATTACAAAATATGCCAAAAAGAAGAATCCAAGGGTCAAAGTTTACCTCATGATTCCCCCAGTTAAAGACATGTATGTCTTTAACCAAAAGCGGATCATGAAAGCATGGGGTCCAGCTTTCGCCGATCACCTCAAAGATGATGACTCCATGTCCCCTCGGTTAATGAGAGAACACTCCATCCGATCTCTCATCCGTTTTGAAGATTTGGCATATTTTAGATACAAATGGACAGATAAAACCACTCTTCGCGGTAGTGAGGTTTTCAACTACTACTACGGAACAAAACGACACAGCCCGGAGTATAAAAACACCCCTCATACCAGATACATCAAAAAGAAACAATTGTACCTTCAAACTCCGATGCTTTCCGATGGGTTACATGCTAACCGCTTGTTCCTGGAACAACTCATGAGGAAGTACAGGAGCTTCTTTACTTCCCGCGCCCTTTCTCGTCCATGGCCTTCCCGTCGTCGTGACGTTCACTCCCGAACTAGCCATCAGCCACCTACTTTAACGAGAAGTGAAGAAAGGGAACGAATCATTCAATCAGCTATCGAACCACTTCGGCCGTCTACTTCTCGAACGTTGACCAACATCGAGAGGCGGTTGGGTGCGGCTCCTTTTACCGGATTGCCTCCCGCAGCTTTTGTCCCCCCACCTCAAGTGCCTCACTCCGCTACAGCTTATTCGACTCCTCAGTTGGAGTACCCATCGACCTCGAGTCATCAGTCTGACTTTTCGTCTGTTCCATCGTCAACACCATTACCATACCATTCTCAGCTGGGTGTATCTGATCCGCACCAACAAGATGACCAATTGCGATTGGAAATGCGGATGATGCTAGAGAGGTATAACTATGGTTCATTATCAGATTGTCGACGATCTTCAATTTTGAACTCGCTTAAGAAATTTATCGACGAAGAGGAACGCGTGCTTCAGTCACGTAGGCCGCGTCTCCTCACTAACAGACTACAGTTATCAGCTTTAAGGTTTAGTTTTGTACATATGTAAAAATATATTGTTTTGACAATATTGCGGTTATCGGTTTTCAGTCCTAAGGGTTTTCGGCTTGTGTGTGATAAGGATGTAAACAACTTCTCTCATTTCTCCTTCAGACATTTTTCGGGTCCCTCTTTTCGCCGCCTACCACTCACTAACAGATCTCCAGCTACAAACAGTTTATGATTATAAGGAATTTGAGTGGGGGCGTAATTTTAGTGAGGGGGGATGTTGGGGTCGCTGTTGCAGTGGCTCCAACTTCACCCAATTATATGCATGCAGAAGTGGTACGCCTCTAATATATTGGTGTATTTTCATTTGGTGTATTTATTTTATATATTTATATGTATGCCTTCTAATCATGACATGTTCTTTTCTCCCATCCTACTAATCACATCTTCTTTAGGCATCTTGAATATATGGTAGTTAGCCATTTTCAGAATTTAAATATTTTTCTGAGTGACCAATTTTCATTGGCCTCCTGTCACATCATCGACCTTGAGTCCTCCCTTTTGTTGTCAAAAGGATTGCCACAATCTTGAAGACGTGAGTTATTGGTTTATAGTTGTGTCTTTTAGATGTGGCTGTCGCTCCATCATTATATGTCTTATTCACCAGTTGTCTTTTTTAGATTGAATTACCAGCTCTCTGCCGTCTTTCCAATACCAGTGTTCACCCTTACAGAGAGATTACAACAATCTCCCAGGGTAAGCCATATTACAATGCTTAATTCTATTTTCTGTGTTTTCTGTTATGGAGCGTATGTACCTAATTCAAATGCCTATGCTTTTCAATTTATCTAGGTGCCATTGCTGGGCCTAGCGCCATACTTGTTAACACTCTTGCCATTGCTGGGCTATCGCCTTGCCATTGCTGGGGCTATCGCCTTGCCATTGCTGTGTTTATCCTGTCTCAAGTTTTTGGTGGCACTCATTCAATTCGGAACTCGACTCGAACAAACATCAGTTAATTCCGGAGCAAAATAAACAAGAAACACAACGTTAAGTGATTGTTCTTGTGTTTGCATCCTAGACCTTATCACACATATTAACCTTCTTGTTCCAGTAGTAACTAACCCTTACTCTGGAACTCGAACGCAAACTCGAACAATAAACTCAACATTATTTTGGTTGTGTTCTATCTTAGAACTAACCGATAGTTATCAGCTATCAAATATTATTAGATATTCCTCCCCTTGCGTTTAAATTAATAAACGTTTCATTTTAAAAAAACATCTTGTTTTTTAAACCCCCTATTAAAGATCTCCATACTACCTTGTATTCAAGGAGGGTCCTTTAATTCAAGGAGGGTTCCACTCAAGTCAAGGTGGATTTATCAGAGGAGAAATTCATGTGTTGCAGGGAATGCATTTTGGATAGTTCAGGTAATCAATGCGGTAACCGTTAGAGAAAGTAGCTCTCCATTGAACAGCTAACAGCGGTGGAGGTAGATAAGTAATTAACATCTTAGTTATTTCTTTCAGACTAACCTCTTAACACCTTTATGCGCTACAGTAGCATACTAACTGACTAATTTTCTCTCTGTCTCTAATTTTCTCTCTTGGAATTAATCCATTAATCATTAACAGACAGTTCCTTTTAGTCTCTGATCTTCGACGCTGCATTAGTTTCTGATCTCACTTTCTAAATTTATTGGGTGGTTTGGGGACTCTGTTAACAGTAATAATCCGGGTCTTTCCATTAACTCTCCCTAACATACTCTTTAAATTTAGTTGGCGCCCGAACAGGGACTGCCATTTGTAGTTAATATACCTAGTACGGTTTAACATTAGATATTGGGTAGATACCGCATATCTGAACGTTCCAAATTTGCGAACTCTGCAACATAATTCCCTTAAGTATTGTTCGAGTTCCAAAGTAATAGATACAGTTTTATCATATAACAGACTTAACCTCCTCTTTCCTGCAACGCCTTTTCGCTCTTATCATCCTTCATTTATATTTTGTTTTTGTTTTGTTTATATTTTGAAATAATTTTTGAAATATTGATATATATACCATTTCATGCAATAACCCTAATGACGTCCTTAAACAGATTTTCAGAGCTGGGGGGTGATGGGGAGAATGCGGGAAGTGATGAGGTTGGGAGTGGGCGTATCATGGGAGCAGTGGGCGGTGGTTTGGTGAATGTCGGTGGAAATATTGAGGAGGAGGAGATGCCTCCACCAACTCAACAAGAAATGTTGAGGTTTATCAAGGAGAGAGAGGCGAGAGATGAGCAACAAAGCAGAGAACAAAGAGTTCAACAAAGAGATCCACCACCACCAAGAGTTCCTCAACAGTTAGCAGATTCAGTGAATCCACCTCTACAGGAATTCCTGACTACCATAACCCAGGAATTTAAGTTCCTTAAAGAGGAAACGGCCTTGTTGCGGGCACAACAGCCAATACCGCCACAACAAACGAGTGTTCCTTCAGTTGTTGCTACTCCAGTGACGTCATCGGATTTGTTATCAAATGAGATGATGTTGATGAACTTAGGTTCACCTGTATCTCCAACAATATCAGCACCAATGCAGCAACAACAGTTCTATCCAGGAACTACGGCTCCAATATATGGAGGTTCCCCTTATTCTGACGTTATTTACACAACGCACACGACGACTCCCATTACACAACAGACTGACGTGACCAACAGACAGTCGTATACTATACCTCCTTACTACAGTCAGGGCATGAATGATCCCTTGACTTCCAGTGCTTCAGAGACACCGATATTTGCTCAACAGGCTGGTATCGCTCCACCAATCGATACCAGATCATATGTTGTACCTCCTCAACCACAACCGATGTACTCTCTTGCAGACAATAGAGAGCCAGCATCGATTCTTGCACCCAGTAGATTGGACATTTTGGAGCGTCATATGCTGCTAATGTCCCAATCTATCCTTTACTTAGCAGAAATCGCCAAGAACTCTCGGAAAGTCAAAGTGGTTGAGCCAGGGAAATTCAAATATGAGGCTGATCAGGATTTGGTTAGTTATTTCGCAGATTTTGAACAGTATTGTTCATTTAACTACCCGAATGCGCCTCATCAGTGGTTAAGGTTGCTAGGCAGGCAACTTGAAGGATCGTTTCTGCAACTGTACAATCTTCTAATTAAAGATGACAGAAACTACGCATCCATTAAAGAGACTCTTTTAACATGGTATCATCAAGAGGAGAAAAGAAAAGACGCACATAAGCTCAATGCTTATCATTCGGCATACAGGACTTCCGGTGAAAGCGTTCGTATGTACGCTCTTCGCTTGGAACATCTTGCTAAGAAAGCCTATCGTGGGCTAGATATGCGAGAACATGACTCGCTACGAACAGCTTTTCTTCTAAGTCTTCCTCCATACGTCGAGAAAAGGATATCAGAATATATTACACAGCAAGAAGAAGATAGTAACATCCGAGTGCCATGGCGGAAAATAGTAAGCCTTGCGGACACCTACGTTAGAGACTACAATAAAGGAAAGAATGTAGTCACTTCTTCTAGCAACAGCCGGTTTACAGTGTCTCCTGATCAACCTAAACAGGACTTGGACGAGACAATCAGAATAGATGTTATCAATCCAGGTTGGTCAGAAGTTTTGCATTCACAACATGCACAGCCACAACCTCCTAAAACAAACAATACCCGCCAACAGAATACACGTAACAATAACAATACACGTACTTATCCCTCATCCAATAACAGACGTAATCAGACCAAAAGCACTTACACACCGACACGTCACAACGAGAACACTAACAGAAAACACCTCGTTTGTGATTACTGTGGGAATGTTGGGCACGTGATGGATGAATGTTACAAGTATTTAGGAGTATGCAGTTATTGTCGAAAGAGGGGGCATGTAAGGAATGATTGTCGGTCTATCAGATCCCCTCCACGTACGAAGCAATTGAATTCTGGTAGAGTGTGTCCGTTTTGTAAGGGGCCACATGCGGGAATTAACTGTTCACATAGGACACCACCGCGCAATGGACAAAGGACTCAGAGGTCGCCCACTCATAACAGAAAAAACAGATCACCACAGGCCTCTGGTTCAAACAGAAAACATAATTCCCCACGCGCGGACAATCAACACAGGGCACAGACTAATACACGTGACTCACCAAGGCCGCCAAGGAAGTTTCTAGATCCTTGCGACTGGTGTCACAAGTCACATCTAGAAGGCCGATGTATGGGTCCTTCTTCAGAGGAAGCAGTACAAGCAGGAGCTTTAAACTGCAAGTCTCCACGGAAATGAGCCCTCCAGTGGAGAATAATAGCTTACAGAAGCTCATGGATTCAAATGCCCTAGTAGATGTAGAAAATAGTGATAGAAGTAGTGCTAGTACTGTAGACCCTGTAGTCGTTAGTAGTAGTGCTAGGAATCTTCTTCCAGACACCATAGTGACTAGTGATAGTAGTAGAGATAGTTACTCTCTTTCTTCTCACGTAGTCTGTAGTAGTAGTAGTAGTTGTTCCCCTACGGAACCAGTAGTATCAGTTGTAGCAAGTAGCCTTCCTGTAGAAACTGTCGTGTTAGGAAGTAGCGATAGTTATAGTGACAGGCAGGTGAAAACAGCAGCAGCAGCAAACAACATGGTGAAACCGCATGACATTGCAGCAGAAAATATTTGTCATGTCCACCTGGCAGTAAACAACTTTCCAGTTGAGGATGATATGGTTGTTACCATAAATCTTTGCCAGGCGGAAGTGGATCCACTAATTGTTTGCGTGAAATTAGAACACAACAGTTCGAATGTTTATGATTGCCTTGTTGATAGTGGGGCAGGTGTAAGTTTGGTGAGTGAAGCAGTATTGCAGACCTTGAAAGAACCAGTTGAACTTTTGCCATCTGCAAAAGTAGGGGTGAAAGCAATTAGTGGTTTCGGAAGGGGTAAAAGAATTCCGATTGACCAGTATGTCAATCTAAAACTAATGTTTTAAGGTGGATTTGAAACTAAGCCCACCGAATGTTTCATCGTTCCTGAAGAATATATGGAGTTCGCCATAGTATTGGGAACATACTCTCTACGGGATAATGAGCTCTTGCCTGATTTGTCTCAAAAAGAACTCATTCGTAGAGAGGACAACGATGATATTACATTAATAGCAACAGGCATTAGTCGCCGCCGTGTGCGTACCCATCCTCATGTGGGTCGTATCACAACAGTTAATAGTGATATATTCAACAATTCGAATATTGATGAAATAGACATCCTGCATAATCAAGCTCAAGATAAAGATCTCAAGTTGATCATTAAAGGTTTTCAGAACAAGGATGTTGGCTCAGGGTACATAAAATGTACAAACATGTACAAATGTATTTGAAAATGGGATACTCTTTCACAAATTAAAATCGGGAGAATGTAGTAATTTCTCTGGATTTTCTCGTTCATATAGTGTTAGGTCTTCACTTTTCTTGTGCCCATATCGGACGAAATAAACTTCTTCAGCTTATTTATAAGCACTTTTGGCACCCGCGTGTAAACCGGGTGGTCTCAGACATCGTCAGATGCTGTCCGATATGTCAAAGACAGAAAACATTTTCTTCTGTTATGACACCTCCGATGTTGAAGATATTGGCTGAGTATCCATTCGACTTGTGTGCAATGGACTTGCTACAATTTCCTCAAACAAGTTCCGGTCACAAGTACTGTATGGTACTCATTGACCACTTTTCCAAGTGGGTTTCGGTTGTTCCTTTATCGAACAAAACCAGTCTTTCTGTTTCTAACAAATTCAAACACCAAATTCTTCCGTTTCTTCCTAAAGTTCCGAATCGAATTCTCACCGACAACGGTGCTGAATTCACTTCTCAAACTTTCCAAAATGTTCTTCAAGAACATAATATCAAGCACATAAGAACTTCTCCGCTTCACCCTGCTAGCAATGGGGTTTGTGAACGCTTCAACAGAAGTTTAATACAGATCATCAAATGCTTGGTACTTGAAAATCCCAGTGGCTGGGATGAGGAACTTTCTTCTTCTGTTCTTATTTACAACAACACAGCACATAGTGCTCTCGGTATTTCACCTTCCGACTTTCTTCTGCAGAAGGCTCATTCTCCGACACACAGTTTTCCTCAATATTGGAAAGAAGGTAGTGCGAACTTCCGACCATTTCGCGTCGGACAGAAAGTTGCGAAAAAAGTAATTCGCACTGGTCATAGCACTATTCAGAAGTTCAAGAGCCGATGGGAAGGCCCCTATATCATCACTGCAGTTAATGATAACCGGGTCACCTACCTTATTAGACGTGCTAGTGACCAACAAAATAGATTACAGAAAGTCCATTTCTCTCATTTACGAGGATGGATAGATATTCCCACGTACCTTCGCAAATATTTATCTTGCAACCCTGAGGTGCGCGAGAAATTCTTTACCGACGAGGATGAAGAAGACGAAGAAGTGGATGAAGATGCAGAAGACTCTGATGTTAACTCAGTAGCTCACAGTTCTTCAATATCCGACAATGATATTGAAGAAGATCCATTTCAAACCATCGAAGACGATGATGACGAAAACGATTTTGAGGGATTTCTTCCAACAAATCCCATCTCAATGGATCTATTTATGAGGTTGCCTAACTTATGGGATCAAATAGAACAACTGAACGTTGATACTGCCAAATCAACAATGTCTCCTGTGAGAACTCCAGTCCTTTCACCTATAGTGATTCAGCCTTCTCGTTCTCCGCCCAAGGTTACTTTTGTGCTTCCTCCAACCGATATAACAGATTCTTCACGAACCAATCCGGTTCCACCATTATCCTTACAGCAGAATCTCTCTGCTATTTCCCCAATTCTTTACAGTCCCAGTGTGTACAGCCCATCTATGGATTATCATGATTTCTATACTCATGAATATCCATCACCTTCACAGCTTCAAGTTTCCTCGGCTGTTACACCTAGTAGTCACACTATTGTGTCATCAGTTTCTACTTCCCAATCTCCGGCTATAACAAATCCAAATACAGTTGATTTTCACTCAGTTAGTGAATTAGAGGGAGCGTCTTTCTTGAGTTCTTTCTTCAAGGATAGACCAAGTTCCAATCTCCTTGGTCCTTCAACAGTTCTTAGTTCATCTCGAACTCAACAAGATTCGCCTCCACCTTTTTCGCCTTTCAATTTCAGTACGTCTACTCAACATTCAGACTTCTCAGGTTTCCATTCTAACTCTCCATCTTTTCTTCCTTCAGACTCCTATCAGTTACCTTCACTTTCTCAAACACCACCAGCTCCATATCATGTAGTTGGTGAGGTTCTCGGTGATCCTGCTCATCTCCAACTTGATGACAGTGATCTAGAGTTGATTCACATAGGAGAAGAAGATCTAACCAGGTTCAACTTTCCTCCTCGTCCGTTTACTCGACGTATGGGACCAGTACCTGACTTGCCCAATGTAATGGAAACTCCTCTCGAATACATACTTAATAGAAGAAGGAGTAGTTTGTTATAGCCCGGTTAGTAGTTAATAGTTTTCAAAAAAGTTAATGGTTTTCAAAACTCTCAACAGTTCATTTCTTCTTCTTCAATAGGATCTGCCGATGTTCGCTGAACTGGGCACTGGTTCTTGTGGTATTTCGCTCTTTTCCTCGTCATTTTCCCGTTTTCCTTCGTCCTTCCTGGTTCTGGGAATTCTGGGAGGGGATGGTCATGGGGGGGTGCAGGGTGAAGTTTGCGGAATTCGCGAATGCGGATAAAGTGCGGAATGCGAATGCGGAGAAGAATGCGGATGCGGATTACATGCATTCATCTCATCTCTATTCATTCACACTAGTTTCAGACATAATCAGTGACACTATAGAATCGTTCATTCATCTCAGCCTCACTGAATACTTGCCTATAATTCTATCAGAACGTTGTTGTTGGCTGTAGTGGTTTAATATTATTATTATTTTTTAATTTTAATGTTTAATTAACTGAAAATGTATAAAGAATTTTTGTAAATTTTCCCCCTGTTAGGCTAATTTTAAGGACATATTTTCATTTAAACGTAAAACACAGATAACAGAGTTGAAGATTGCCCTCGTGGTATTCAACTACCAGTATGATAAGCCAACAACTGTTATGTTCTTTTGTTACTCAACACACTTTTCAATTTGATACACAGACACTTATTATGTGCATTTATAAATTATAAGTTTGTAAATAAAAATGAAATCAGAAATCGTAAAGATTAATTCCTAAACGAAATTTAAATAATTTGTAAATAATAATAAAAAAGTTTTGTAAATAATAATTATTTAAATCAGCTTTTTTTATAACTATATTGAAATCAGAAAATCAGAAGTTAATTAAATTAAATTATC
Source organism: Trachelipus rathkii (assembly GCA_015478945.1). Lineage (NCBI taxonomy): Eukaryota > Metazoa > Arthropoda > Malacostraca > Isopoda > Trachelipodidae > Trachelipus > Trachelipus rathkii. Next base: position 10,821 of record JABUQX010030339.1, read on the forward strand.
TCAAATAACTTCCAGTTGATTTGTAAATATTAAATTTTAATTTAGTAGAAAGGAACAAGAATAAAACTTATTAATTATGTAACATGTAAACGGATGCAAATAATAGAACAGGTTATTCTTCTCCTTGCAGTATGAAGACTCTCTTAGCTGTAGGCGCCAGCGAATTGGAATTGCTCCGCCACGAGAGAAAACTGCTTCGAGACGAATTTAACCTCCATGTTATGGTAGATTACAGCTCGGGTCGGACTATCCACGACTGTCCTTCCCGGGTTGAAAAACTCATGAAACCTGATGTAGACTTCATCTTACTATGGGCGCTTACACCCTTGGCTTGGCAGCGGAAAACCATCACCAATGGAGACAAAACCACAACTGTATTTGAGCCAAAAGTGAATTTTACAGTCGAGGGTGTACCCAGTACAATGGAAAAAATTACAAAATATGCCAAAAAGAAGAATCCAAGGGTCAAAGTTTACCTCATGATTCCCCCAGTTAAAGACATGTATGTCTTTAACCAAAAGCGGATCACGAAAGCATGGGGTCCAGCTTTCGCCGATCACCTCAAAGATGATGACTCCATGTCCCCTCGGTTAATGAGAGAACACTCCATCCGATCTCTCATCCGTTTTGAAGATTTGGCATATTTTAGATACAAATGGACAGATAAAACCACTCTTCGCGGTAGTGAGGTTTTCAACTACTACTACGGAACAAAACGACACAGCCCGGAGTATAAAAACACCCCTCATACCAGATACATCAAAAAGAAACAATTGTACCTTCAAACTCCGATGCTTTCCGATGGGTTACATGCTAACCGCTTGTTCCTGGAACAACTCATGAGGAAGTACAGGAGCTTCTTTACTTCCCGCGCCCTTTCTCGTCCATGGCCTTCCCGTCGTCGTGACGTTCACTCCCGAACTAGCCATCAGCCACCTACTTTAACGAGAAGTGAAGAAAGGGAACGAATCATTCAATCAGCTATCGAACCACTTCGGCCGTCTACTTCTCGAACGTTGACCAACATCGAGAGGCGGTTGGGTGCGGCTCCTTTTACCGGATTGCCTCCCGCAGCTTTTGTCCCCCCACCTCAAGTGCCTCACTCCGCTACAGCTTATTCGACTCCTCAGTTGGAGTACCCATCGACCTCGAGTCATCAGTCTGACTTTTCGTCTGTTCCATCGTCAACACCATTACCATACCATTCTCAGCTGGGTGTATCTGATCCGCACCAACAAGATGACCAATTGCGATTGGAAATGCGGATGATGCTAGAGAGGTATAACTATGGTTCATTATCAGATTGTCGACGATCTTCAATTCTGAACTCGCTTAAGAAATTTATCGACGAAGAGGAACGCGTGCTTCAGTCACGTAGGCCGCGTCTCCTCACTAACAGACTACAGTTATCAGCTTTAAGGTTAGTTTTGTACATATGTAAAAATATATTGTTTTGACAATATTGCGGTTATCGGTTTTCAGTCCTAAGGGTTTTCGGCTTGTGTGTGATAAGGATGTAAACAACTTCCCTCATTTCTCCTTCAGACATTTTTCGGGTCAATCCCCTCTTTTCGCCGCCTACCACTCACTAACAGATCTCCAGCTACAAACAGTTTATGATTATAAGGAATTTGAGTGGGGGCGTAATTTTAGTGAGGGGGGATGTTGGGGTCGCTGTTGCAGTGGCTCCAACTTCACCCAATTATATATATGCAGAAGTGGTACACCTATAATATATTGGTGTATTTTCATATAATGTAATTTATTTATATATTTATATGTATGCCTTTTAATCCTAACTGTTTTTCTCCCATCCTGCTAATCACATCTTCTTTAGGCATCTTGAATATATGGTAGTTAGCCATTTTCAGAATTTAAATATTTTTCTGAGTGACCAATTTTCATTGGCCTCCTGTCACATCATCGACCTTGAGTCCTCCCTTTTGTTGTCAAAAGGATTGCCACAATCTTGAAGACGTGAGTTATTGGTTTATAGTTGTGTCTTTTAGATGTGGCTGTCGCTCCATCATTATATGGCTTATTCACCAGTTGTCTTTTTTAGATTGAATTACCAGCTCTCTGCCGTCTTTCCAATACCAGTGTTCACCCTTACAGAGAGATTACAACAATCTCCCAGGGTAAGCCATATTACAATGCTTAATTCTATTTTTGTGTTTTCTGTTATGGAGCGTATGTACCTAATTCAAATGCCTATGCTTTTCAATTTATCTAGGTGCCATTGCTGGGCCTAGCGCCATACTTGTTAACACTCTTGCCATTGCTGGGCTATCGCCTTGCCATTGCTGGGGCTATCGCCTTGCCATTGCTGTGTTTATCCTGTCTCAAGTTTTTGGTGGCACTCATTCAATTCGGAACTCGACTCGAACAAACATCAGTTAATTCCGGAGCAAAATAAACAAGAAACACAACGTTAAGTGATTGTTCTTGTGTTTGCATCCTAGACCTTATCACACATATTAACCTTCTTGTTCCAGTAGTAACTAACCCTTACTCTGGAACTCGAACAATAAACTCGACATTATTTTGGTTGTGTTCTATCTTAGAACTAACCGACAGTTATCAGCTATCAAATATTATTAGATATTCCTCCCCTTGCGTTTAAATTAATAAACGTTTCATTTTAAAAAAACATCTTGTTTTTTAAACCCCCTATTAAAGATCTCCATTCTACCTTGTATTCAAGGAGGGTCCTTTAATTCAAGGAGGGTTCCACTCAAGTCAAGGTGGATTTATCAGAGGAGAAATTCATGTGTTGCAGGGAATGCATTTTGGATAGTTCAGGTAATCAATGCGGTAACCGTTAGAGAAAGTAGCTCTCCATTGAACAGCTAACAGCGGTGGAGGTAGATAAGTAATTAACATCTTAGTTATTTCTTTCAGACTAACCTCTTAACACCTTTATGCGCTACAGTAGCATTTTAACTGACTAATTTTCTCTGTCTCTAATTTTCTCTCTTAGAATTAATCCATTAATCATTAACAGACAGTTCCTTTTAGTCTCTGATCTTCGACGCTGCATTAGTTTCTGATCTCACTTTCTAAATTTATTGGGTGGTTTGGGGACTCTGTTAACAGTAATAATCCGGGTCTTCTTTCCATTAACTCTCCCTAACACCGTGCATACATTTGTTATTTTATTACGCCAAGGTTTAAATACACCTATATATATATATATATATATATATATATATATATATATATTATATATATATATATATTATATATAATATATATATATATATATATAATTATATAATTATATAATATATATGTAAGGGGTGCCTGCATTCCCACTCCTGGTAATAAGTATTGAAAGGTTTTGTCTTTTTAATTTCAATAGAGTAGATAAATTGGAAAAAGTGCCTAAAAAGTTTTGTGGGTAAGATCAGTTGTATTGTTTATTTCTTTATATTATGCATGTGCCAACTTTGTCCCTTAACAAATTAATTACTTACTTCAAATGTTTTCCAGTTCATTTCATTGAGTAACAATTGTTTCTTATCTTAAAAATATTTTTGTTTATATTATTTTTGACTTACTCACAAGTCTATAGTAGTTGTGCGAATTACGGGCACAATACCATACCACAAGTGGATACTTTCAAAGGTTAGTCCTAACTTTCTTAAAAAATATTAATCCTAATTATTATAAGCATGAGCATATGTAAACTTAATTATAATGGTTGACTTTAAAAATGGATTTATTAAAATTACTTGTATCATTTTCAATAAAACATTACAGTTCATTTCAATTCAATTAATCTATCTCTTAAGCGACCTGACTTCTCAAAACACGCCTTCGCACATCAGACACATGCAAACATTAAACATAAAACCGGGGGAATTATTTAGTCTTGCCAATTTTTCTCGCATAAAGTTTTAGTGGGTAAGGTTGATTAATTGTAAAATAATATTTTGTTTATTAATAAACCAAAATATAAATGCGAACGACAGTAAGTCACTGTCTTGCGCTATAATTAAAAATTAATTAATTCATTTTTGAACTTTTAAATTATGCCACTTAAATTATATTTCCTCTCATTGATACTATTACATTTTTTCCCTCAGTTTCAGTGTCGGTACGGATAGCGCAGATGTTCAGTTTTTTAAATGCGTTTTTCGTGCGATTGAACAGGTACTGAATCACAGCCGATTTGGTTGTTAAATGTTCGGTGAATTGAATGAACTGTAATGTTTATGAAAGTAATACGGTGTCCATTTTAATGCTTGGTCCATACTATCAGTTTCAAACTTCAGTCTCAAACCATTCAGTTCTGACTTCAGTTTTCGCGAACCATCAGTCTATTTTTTGTATTAGTATGTTAATAGCCGGATAAACTTAAACAATGTATTCGCTATATTACCCTTTTACATTAATTATTCCAAATAATTGTTCTACTCGTTTAAACCGTATCTTAGACCTTGAATACAGACTTTGGTTATCATATATCATTTATTCTATAAATATGTGTTCCTATACCTTCAATTTTTTTTGGTCTTGTCGTAGAAAATTGACATATTCGTTGCTCGGTTTTTGCTTTATTATAATTAGCTGCACTCTTAGTTGAAAGTTAAAATTATATTAAAGGCCAAGTGCCCTATATTTTAAACCGGGAAAAGTTGTTTATAATGGGTTTATGGCCACACTAACCCTTTGAAAAGTATCTCTTAATCACATTTCTGAGGCGCAACATTCACAACAATGTGTAAACAGAGTCCTAGTGGACTGTTATCTATTGAGTACTTGGTGTTTAAGAGTGAAACTCGTTGGAGTTGGGTGAACCCAAAGCTCAACGACTTACGGCCCTAGGCCTCAGAAAACCTTCTACAAGTAAGGCTCTATGATCACAGATTTGTCGAGTAAGTCAACCAATAAAGATTTTCACACATTATCAGGTAAAATTGGAGTGTTTCCAATACAAATATTTCTAAAATTTGATAGGTTACTAGATAAATTGTCTTAAACAACTATTATGGTAATATATTCTACAAATCTGAGAATTGTATGAAATTCCTAAAAGTGGCGGTTGTAGTAAAATGGTGAATAATTCACTTATTACACTCCGTTTACATAGAGATATACAAATGTGAAAGTTGCGAACCGAGATACAGTAAGGTGACTTTGTTTCTTCTTGTCGGGTGTGTAGGTTGCGCGCACTTTACTTTCATAATATCCATGTGACTTTATTTCATAGTGTATATTCACACATCGCGATTCTCGTTTTCCCTCGTCATTTTCACAATGTTGAAAGACTTAATTCAGGAAAAGGATTCATTTAAATCTCAGTCTCAATATAGAGAACATGGAAGGCATGAAAATCACCAGCCTTCTCTGTTCAATAATCCTCATACTTTCGGTTCGGTTCCTCCTGGTTTTTTTTTCGCCGTTACCTCCTCGACTTATCCGTAATACGAACATGTATTCGGATAAGTGTGAATACTACTTCAGTCTATTATGATCAAAAATGATTATTATACACAAAACAGTAACTTTCTCACTGTGAGGGCACGTAAATCATTTGACACCAAGTTCATTCTAGTTAATTCTCGAACCTTTTTATTCGATGGTGCATATGTTCTCTGGAACTTATACGCAGTGACAAACTGTCGCTCAAATTTAAAGCAGTAAGATCACAATGTATAGTCACGTATGTCCGATCCACACACCATAATGTGCAGACTATCGTGGCGGGATACATTTACTTTATCCAAATACGGTTATACGCTCTGGAATTAGCACGGCTACTCCCCCATACATAATTTTCTATAGCTTCACGTGTGAATTTAATCAATAATAATTATTATTTGTACGTGGTGACTTTTATTGGTCTCAAAATAATGACTCACACCTCCACGTATTTTAAGAATCCCAAGACACTCATTCAACGACCGTTTTGTCAGACGAAGTAACTTCCCTCATAAGATACGACGATACGTATATTCTAACATAACATTTACATGAATTAGATATAGATTGAATAGAAAATATTAATCTTTTAACTCAACTTCTTCAAAACACCACAAAAATGGTGGAAATTCTTCAGCAAAGAGAAGATTCTTGGAAGACATATCATTCCCGTAGTTTTCAACCTTCATCCCGTCATTTTCAATCTCGTAGTCCTCCTAAGGAAACCACTGGTTCTCGTTATTATAGAGATACCCAATTTAGTTCACATTCCTCTGACACTTCCATAACCTCTTCTCGCATTGTCGATCATCCTCATAATACTTCTCGCACACATACAAATCTTGTGTGGTGTGACTATTGTGGTATTCAAGGCCATCAAATGCGAGAATGTTACAAGTACCTCGGTCTTTGCAGTTACTGCAAACAGAAAGGACATGTAAAGGCCGAATGTCAAAAACGAAGGACTCCTCTTTCTTCGCCCTCCACTCCTAGAACGCGTAATTGTCCCTTTTGTAAAGGTCCTCATCCGGGAATAAAATGTCCCCAGAGGACACCTCCTAGACAAACGACCGATGATCCCAGACTTCCGACTGAAAGTTCCCCTCGCGAGCTCATAAAGGAAGCAGTGGAAAAGATCGATACACAGCCTTCCACTCCCGTGACTGACGTATCTTACGAATCACAACCTCAGACATCAAGACTCGATAACAAACCTTTAATCTCCACAGAAAAAAATTATTCTGAAGAGATTATTCCCGTAATTAGTTCTATCACTGTTTTCTCTGACATACAAACCACTGACACTGACACTGATACTGACACTGCCACTGACATGGACAAAACTCAACTTACCGAAGTACCCTTAACCACTGTTCCCACTGTGACACAGCCTCCCGTTTCCCCTATTAAGGAGAATGATACCAAAGTTTATACCAAAGAACAACCTTTGGTGTCCTCTGTTTCTTTTTCTCCAAATAACTCCAGTTTCGTTGAATGTATGATTGACAGTAGTGCTGGAATGAGTCTCATCAGCACTACCGTATTAAATAATCAATTGAAACATGTACGCTTGTTTCCATCGTCTGAAATCAGGATTCAACACATCAGTATGTGGGTCCGTGATCTTAATGTCCCCATAAAATTTTATATAAACACACCTATATATTTCCAAGATACTGACTATCGTACCCAGCCAGTTATCTTTTTAGTAATCCCGGCAGAACTGATGCCTTATCCGGTTATATTGGGAGCTATTGCATTAAGAGACAACTCATTAGTAGTCGACTTCTCTGATCGATGTTTACGCCGCCAGTATAACGATAATAAGTATCATTGCATAAGTAAATGTAGATAATAGTTCTCGTAGAAGACTCTAATTTATTTATCGTTTTCCGTTTAAATGATAAAATTCTCCTTGACATATTCTAAATTTTTCGTTAACGCGATCGATCGATTTTGCACGCGATCTCATTGATTTTAATAATTTCAATCGCATTTTATTGAAATTATTTTCGTGAAATCTTGGTAATACTTTCATTAATTTTAATGATTTCAATCGTATTTTATTAAAATTACTCATCGTTAAGTTCGGTAATATTTTTCATAATTTTGATAATCTCAACAGTATTTTATTAAAATTATTTGGAAAAAGTTTTAAACCACTTTTCATAAATATAAAATCTTATTTAAAAAAAAAAAAAAATCATAGTTTCTAACTTCATAAAATACTTAAGAATAGGCTTATCTGTAAGATGTTTACTAGGCTCTTAGGAACTTATATAATTTATATAAATGTATATAAATTTATAGAATTGGGAATATGTTAGCCACTAGTGGGCTTATCCAGACTGTTAAAGCTAAGGCAAATGCCAGCCATAAATCACAGCATGTTAACAGCCAAGTAAATTACAATCTCAAAATTGAGGTTATTTAACTCTTTAATTATCTCATTTTATATCATTATATGTAACCATTTTTATATTGTTTATTTCTTATTCTTTTATTTTGAAAAATTATCATTGCCATATATTAATCTTATTTATTTATTTCATCCTCAGACCGTCCTGTAAAGGTCTTCTGTCTTATCCTATGTCAACTCGGTTCCTGTTGAATTATTTTGTGTGTATTGTTAAAAATACCAAAAATATGGATTGTAAGTGTTGGTTACCATTTTGCAACCAATGGAAGATGTTATCTATCTCAGGAAAACTACAGTATACCACAGGAAAGGTGTAAATGAAAATTCTGCCTTTGTTCATACCGCAGGCCTATATTCTTAATTTTCCGAAATACATTGTCCAAGGTCTGATGAAAATTTCAGTCTTGGATACACGTCTTAATCTTCCTAAAATCATTGCGGTTACTTATTTAATTCATACCACTCGTTCTTTTAGCCTTCCCTATTTTGTTTTGTTGAAGTAATAACTTAAACTTTAAAATGGGGGGAGCTTAATCTTGGCCGGGAGGGGTGTAGGGGTGCCTGCATTCACTCCTGGTAATAAGATACCAAAGATCCAATTTTTACAGCTGATCCATTAAATTTCAATAGAATAGATAAATTGGAAAAAGTGCCTAAAAAAGTTTTGTGGGTCGGATCAGTTGTATTGTTTATTTCTTTATTATATGTGCCAACTTTGTCCCTTAACAAATTAATTACTTACTTCAAATGTTTTCCAGTTTATTTCATTGAGTAACAATTGCTTCTTATCTTAAAAATATTTTTGTTTAAATTATTCTTTAAAAAGTCATAAGTCTATTTTAGATGTGCGAATTACGGGCACAATACCATATACCACAAGTGGATACTTTCAAAGGTTAGTCCTAACTTTCTTAAAAGATATTAATCCTAATTATTATAAGCATGAGCATATGTAAACTTAATTATAATGGTTGACTTTAAAATGGATTTATAAAATTACTGTATCATTTTCATAAACATTACAGTTCATTCAATTCAATTATCAACCAACGCTGTTCTCCGTCATCGACGAAACATTAACATAAACCCCTATCCTCGCAGGGGTAAGTATGTTAATGAAAATGTTAAAACAAAATATAAATGCCGTACTTCTTGCGTTAATAAAAATAATTAATCATAACTTTAAAATTCATTAAATTAATTCCCGTTATTATTTTTCTAGGTTTTAGTGTTTGGTCAAACATCAGTTTTTTAATGCTTGGTCCATACTATCCATTTTAATGTTCGGTCTGAAGTTTCAGTTTTGGATTACCTTTTAATGCTTGGTCCATACTATCAGTTTCAAACTTCAGTCTCAAACCATTCAGTTCTGACTTCAGTTTCGAACCTCGTTTCATTTTTGTATTAGAGTATAGCCGGACCTAAACATTGTTCGCTATATTACCCTTACATCATTATTCCAATATTTTCACTGTTTATAGTCTTAGACCTTGAAACAGAACTTTGTTTCATCATTTATCATATTTGTTCCATGCCTTATTTTGTTGTCGTGAAAATTGACAATATTCATTGCTCGTTTTTTTATTTAGCTGCCCTTTAAGAATTATTAAAGGCCAGGCCATAATTCGGAATTGTCTAATTGTTTATGTCACCTCTTAATCACATTTCTGAAGGCGCAACATTGACAACTAAACAGAGTCCAGTGACTGTATCTTTGGACTTGTTAGAAGGAAACTCGTTGGAGTTGGTGAAAAACACGCAGCCTGGCTCAGAAACCTTCACGTAAGGCTGTCACAGTCACCAAGATTTCAACCATATCAGGTAAAATTGGTTGTATCATCAGATCTAAGCTTTGGTAGAATAATTTCATAACTTTGGATATTCTACAAACTGATTTGAAATTCCCAAAAGTGCGGTGGTAAAATTTAATCTTTTAACACTCCGTTAGCATATATATATATATATATTTATATATATATATATATATATAATATATATATATATTAATATATATATAGTATATATATATATATATATATATATATATATATATCATATATTATATAATATTGTAAGGGGAGAGTAATTCCAGAATCACCATATTTGTAGAATGGTCTAGAAATACGGATGACCCTTATAATACGGAATGTTACTTCCCTTAATATATATATTATTATATATATTTATATAATAGAAACTAATATCGAATATAAAATACTAAAGATTAATCCTAACCTATGAAAATTAAATGGGAAATTATTATTAAGTATCTCTTATTTATTTACCTGATAAGGATGTAAGAGATGTGTAGAGAAGTATTCTCTTTCCTTTCCAATTTCCCTTCACACTGCAGAGAGAATATAGACTTTTGTGCTAAGGAGGGTCAATTTGTCGCAGGACCCTGTAACTCTTTCACCGTATTGCACAGGTGCAGCAGATTAAACGGGGGTGATTTGGTTCTTTCAGATTTTTACTTTTTAGCAAAGGAAACTTTTTATACTATTTATTATTTTTAAAGATTTTTAAGAGGGTTTTTAATGACACCCTTTTTGGTTATATTTTTAATAAACTAATTCAAAACTTATCTACATTCATAGATCCAATATATACTTTTCTAATATAAACTTAACTACAAATAAGGATCTTCACAAGCACGCTTGCCTAATACGAGGCTTTTATTCGGTTAATATTAACCATGTCAATCATACAGCTATATTGAGTAGCAATTACTATTGTGGTTCGAGAGTAATAAAGAGGGAATATAATAATAAATATTTACAATATTTTATGAACAGTAGAAACAATTCATTAAATTTCTAAGTAAGTATGTGAAAGTATTTTAATAATAAGCTTTTAAAATAAGTTCAATGTTTTTATATTTTTCGGTACACTTAAACAAGATTTATAATAGAAGTTGGGGTGCAATTATAAAATTATAGAAGTATTGTCACAAGTAAGTTCCTTCACTTAACTTTTATATCCACTTTGGCCATTAAATAAATATGATACCGCGGGATGGAAAGTATCGGGTAATTTTCAGAATAACTCCAGCTTTTTGGGGTAACAAACTCCTCACAGAGAAATTATGGTTAAGAAGCTTTTTCACAAGCTTATCAAAAGATCAGCATTGGCAGATAGAATTACAGGAACGTTCTTCCAAATGAAAATTGATCATAGCAATAAGTATTTCTGTCCAAAAAATAGAAAATTTCTCCAAGAAACAAAAATGTTTCTGTCAAGAAATAGAAGATCTCTCCAAGAGATAGAAAAGTATTTCTGCCAAGAAATAGAACCCTGGGGAAAACATAAAACACAGTGTGAGTCATGATTTCACCAGTTTTCATTTTTATTATTTTAAATTAATTATTTTATTCATTATAAATCATAAACTTAATATTAATTTTGTCTTTCATTTTAGGTAATACATACCCTGGTCTGGTAAGCCGTACTGGGAAGGGTTCTATTTGTAAAAAAGGAACTGCAGGATTGACTGGGATCGAAGATACAGCGCGGGAGCAACTGGAATATGGGGAAACCTTTACTTACTTATAATTAATAATATACTTAAGTATTTTAAACATTTGAATTAAATTAAGCCATATAATATCATTTATCTTTAAGTTATTAAGTTAATTTGATCTTTAAATACTGACCTTGTTAGATAGTAATATCTTCATTAAACAAACGACGATGGACTGGGGTTTTGTGTCTTTATTAATATTAAAAAATAGACTCTAGACACACATATTTTCCATTCCATAAACAAACATATGAGTAATTTTAAAAAATTATCTAAGAAAAAACTTTAGTCTAAAATAGAAGAAGATATAATATATTAGTAATAACAATTTATTAATTTAATAATTTCCATAAATGAAGCAAATATTATGAACGAGGGAGGAAGAATAACTATAATATCCATAATAATAAAACTCCTCTTCAAAACACTTAAAACAAAAAAAAAAAAAAAAAAAAGAAGAAAGGGGGATATTCACACCCCCTTACATCCCCCCCACTAAGGGTCATCCGTATTTCTAGGCCATCTCTACAAATATTGGTGATCCTGGAATTACTCTCCCTTACATAGCCTCATTAAATGGCGCCCGAACAGGGACCTAGTGTCTCTTGTCCGCCGCGTTGCATTTTTTGAGTAGATTTGTGACTTGGTTCACACTTTCGTCTCTTGGATTTTTTGTAATCCATTGGTTTCTGTATGAATGTAAAATTTCCAACAGTTCGAGAAAATATCTATATTGTCCTTTGTTTTCCCTTCAGTATTAAATAAAAAAATTGGCTGATACTAATAATTAACTGAGACAACTGCTGAATCCAAAGGCATATCAATCCTTGATAATTTAAGAATTTAAATAATAAAAAAATGCACAATCAAGGAACGTATGTGTATGATTCCCCAGTCGTTGACTATACCCACAACAGTTATTCTCCTGAAAGACATAGGGGAATAAAGTTGTTACAACGGCATGATATCAAGGTCATAAGGCCCAGTAAAAAGATTATTAAATCCCCCTAAAGCTCCTAGTATGTCAAGAATCCCTAGACATAATAATGATCCCTTGTATACTACGCATAAATCTCAGTATACTGATTCATCTGCCCAGAAAGTGCAGTATCAATTAAACTTGATAAAAGAAATAACCAATCTTCTAAACCAGTTATCTGAAAGCTTAAAGGATACACAAATCAGTCATGCTGAATATCCTAACCATCCTAATTGGAACAGTAGGAATCATATCTATTCCGCTAGACATCAACGTAGCTCGTCTCCTAAGTCGGAGAAGAGTAAATATTACTACAATAAAATTTCAGTAAATGGAACAATGTGCAGTCGTTGAATAATTCAACCTTTGGGTTATGACAGGTCTTATTGTACAAATGTCCACGAAGTATGAACGTTGATCATTATGACAGATTGTGTGACTATTGCAACAAGGTGGCCATAGTCTAAATGACATTGCTACAAATACCTCGTATTTGTAGTTATTGCAAACAAGAGGGTCATAAAATAGCTGATAAATGCAAGACAGACGGGTCGTAATCCTTTGTTTTCCCCTCAGCGTAGTAGTGAGTTTCTAGTTGGTTTGCTTGTTGTGCATGAAACGCCATCTGGGGTAAAGTTTTACTAATGTTCAGAAGACACGACGAATGTAAATGGATACGAATATTTCTAGCATAAGTAATAGTTCCCGTTCACTGCCTCCTTTCTTCCTAGTAAAATTGTCAAACCTTGTGAAAGTTGTGGTCAGTCGCAATTGCAAAGTAAATGTTTGGGTTTGGGTAACGTTGAAAAATCTTATTTACCAGAACATTTGGTCGATCGTAAAACTCCCATGGTAATACATACACCAGTGGAGGAACCTAAACAGTTTACACACGTGGAGAAAAATGACTCCGTTGAAAAAATTATTCAATCTAACGCCCCAAAGGTGGAAAACTTGGAAAAACCTATAATAAATGAAGTATCAGTTCCTAATGTTCTCAGTATAAATGATTTAAATAGCAGTACTGAAAGTTTGTGTCTTTTGGATGCCATTAATCATAGTGTGCAAGATACAAATGAATCTAATTATAGTCATGAAAGTCATTTTGTTTTAAATGCCTCTGATCCTGTTGTAAAAAGCATAAATGAATTACTTACTAGTGATGAAAGCCAGTCTTTAGATGTTCCTGATTCTAACGCTTGTGGTATGAAAGAAGTTGTTCATAGTAAGGAAAGTGACTATCTTCCTGTTGATAATATTCCCGAAGCGCAAAGTAAGAGTAAAACAAGTGCTGATGATGAAAATCAGTACCCTTTGAATGAAGATTCTCGGCTGAATAAATATTTGACAAAAACTTCTTGTCCCCCACCTGTTGAGAATACTTCTTTAGAATATAAATTTCCTTCATTCCCTTTGCTAAAAGTTGGAAATGAATCTTCCTTGAAAAATTCAGTAAATAACCCTTGGTACAATGTAAATGATAAACCTATCTCAAATTCAGCCCCAGTATCGATACTTGAATCAAGATTGCGTGTAGTGCAAATTGATTGTGATAAAGGAAAACCGGGTTCTTTGATAGTTCCCGTCGCTGTTAATCCAAATAGTCCCAATTACTATAGTTGTTTTGTTGACAGTGGAACTGGAGCAAGTTTAATAAGTAGAGAATTTGTTTCCGGTGTTTAAAGATGTATAAAATTTGCCTTCTACGCGTCCATATGACCTTAGGAATTACAAGAAATCACCGGGATTTAATCAGGTAATCAAAACCAATACCCCGATTTGATCATTATATAAAAATGAAATTATTTTTCCTAAAACTAATTTTGATCACCAAAACCAATTCGTTTTTTATGTTATATTACATCAAATTTCCTGCCTGAATTAAATTGTCTTAGGAGCTGTTTGCCCTGAAGGAAAAATGGACTAATGCCTATTATCCTCCTACCTCACGAGTTAGTACGTAGAATAGGTTCCAAAATAGAACCAATCTCTGTAGACCTAAGACCTTAACCTCCACCCATATTCTTCGAAATAATTGGGATCTAACTTCCTCCATGGTGTTCTTACTTAATCATTGAAAGAGGAATTCATGTGATTATATTATATCTTACTATAATGGAATCAAATATTTTGCCACTAGAATATCTTTGGCATATATCTATACCTCAGATTCCTTTTATAATATATTCTTTTTCCTGCCTCTTCTACCATCTTCTGGGTTTTTTGGGATCCGGAGGGAAGGGGGGACTTGGGATTTATTAAATCAAAAATATGAATAAAAACAAATGCATTATTATTGACTAAAGAAATAATTCTTTTAGGCCCTATATAAATAAGTCGTCCACACTTTGGAAACTTATTCTTAGATAGGTACTGCAGAGTTTAGTATCATTAATAGCCATATTTTAAATTATTGCCCTTTAATATATTATCCTCTCAATTTATGATTTTATTTACTAATATATTCTTGCTTAATAGTTATTTTATTCCAGATGCAGATTTATTTTATATATGTTGTAAACATGAACTAATGCAGATAATGTTTTTCAGCTGCGCAAATGATTTGTTAGCCCTGTACCTCTTTCACACAAAAAAAAAATATAGTGCAGTTTTGATTAATTTCTGAGTTACTTAAGTGATTTCGGATTTAAAACAAAAAGTTAACTCAGTTGGATAGAATAAAAGTGAAATTGCAAACGATTTGTAGAACCAATAGTGGAAATACTTTGAAAATTTTTGTGTGTGAAATAGAGCTATATCTGTATATCTGTAAATCTGCCATACTAATACAAGTTAAATTTTGTAAATATAAATTATCGCTACTAACCCTTTTATTATTACCTGCACCCATTATCGTGCTGGTTCCCACATTTTCTATATACAGCAAATTTTGTGCTAATCACTAGATCCATGACAAACCCATGGATACTTCGTAGAAATCATTCGGTTCGAAGAACTTATGAACTCTCACTAATTCGGAACTCTACCCCTGGCAGTCGTTGTTAAAATCTATAAGCCATTCCATGAAAACACTGTAAAACTAAATCCAGGGTGCGGATGAGTTTAGGATTTAGTAGTGAGGAATGCACAGGCATGACAATCTTCACAAACATCCTTTTTTTATTTTATTTTATTTTTTTGTTTTTCGTGTTTTGAAGAATATTTTAAGCATATTAATGACGTTCATAGTTATTGATGCAACATGGTTCATAATATCTGCCAAAACATGGAATTATTAAATTAATACACATGTTATACTAATATTTTATATACTTCTTCTACTTTACGCACTAAAGAGTTTTCTCTTCCTAGATACATTTTTTAAATTACTCTATCGTTTGTTTATGGAATGGAAACATATGTGTGTCTAGAAGTCTATTTTAACTATTAAAATAAGAATGACTATAGCAACACTCTTAATTTTATATTACAATTAAAATTGACGATATGAGTAATGTAAAAAAATTAGTAAAGAAAAAAACTTTGTATAAAATTTAGAAAAATGATTTAATATATTAGTAATAACAATTTATTAATTTAAATATTTCATAAAATGAAGCAAATATTATATGAACGAGGGAGAAGATACTATAAATATCCATAACATAAAATAAAACTCCTCTTCAAAAACTAAAAACAAAAAAAACTAAAAAAAAAAAAAGAAGAAAGGGGGATATTCACACCCCCCCTATATATATTATATTACTATATATAAATATTATTATATAAATATATATATATAATAATATATATATATATATATTAATTAATATATATTAAGAACGGAAGGCGAAATGGGTGATTGATCCTCAGATTTGGCAAGTTGTGTCAATAAAATGCGTTATAGGAGGTTTATACGTTCCGAGGGATTGGAGAGCGAGCAATAATAGTACCCACCTTATATAAGGTAAGGGAGATAAGGGGGACTGTAGGAATTATAGGGAATTTAGTTTATTGAGTGTGTTGTAGGAAGGATATATGCTGGTATTATTAGTCGCACAGAGTGCGTCACACTGACTGAAGACTGAGTCGGGTGTAGAACAAGGTGCTTATCAGGAAGTGGGAGAAGGAAATGTGTGGATCAAATCTTTAAATGAAACAAACATACTGAGAAAATGAGGAGAAGAATAAATTGTATTAGGCTTTATGTACTTGCAACAGGCGTAATGCATCAGGATCTAATAAAGAAGCTCTATGGCAGGGGTTTAGTATAATATATGAATGTTGGTGCGTAGGCTCTGAATAGAAACCAACCACGCTCTCCATCGTACTGAACGATAGTGACGAATGTGTCACGAATAAATCAGAGTGCTCAAAGTTATTGAGGTTTAATATCTAAAATACGCGGAAAGTGGAGGCAAGATGTGTATTCTCCTTGGTCTATCATTTGTATATGGCTGAGGTTCATGAAGAAAGTTAGAGATGGGGGGTGGCAGAAAATGGTGTCAGAATGACTGAGATGGCAGGGAAGAGAGTAGGTAGGGCACCTACCTATTATATGCGGATGCATTTGGTTTTGTGTGGCGAATCTGAAAGAGAGTTTGAGAAGAGGTATATGGTAGAGGATTCTGGCAGGCGTATGTCACAGATGGTTTGAAAGTACGTAGATAAAAGTAAGATTTTATCTTGATGAGAAAGAGGAAGTCCCCTCGGTGTGAAGTTACTATGTAAGATGGTGAGCAGCACGAACAGTGTCTGAGTTTATAAATATTTAGGATATATGTTGGAATGAATAGGGATAGGATGTTAGCAAGAGTGTATGTAGGAACGTGCCAACCACCATTTATACCAATTTAGATGAGATCGTCCGCAGTCCAGCAAAATCTCACCCTAGAAGCTTTCACACACGGGACCGCACAGACCCTAAATCGCGCATCTACCACTCAGAAGTTATTCTCTGGCCAGAGTGGGCCACACCATACCCCTACACAAAACCCCACCATTCACTCATTATTATGACACCTTTCTTCTCGCCTCTGCCAAACACATTTCTCCTTCTTCAGCAACACACTCACCACATTATATCCGATTCAGCTTTACCTACCGACTATCATTCATAACCTTTACCCAACATTGACGCAAATCCATACTCATGTAGTTTCATTTACTCCATTGTCTCACCAACCAAGGCAAAACTCCCTAATGCGACTTTCATTCCTATTTTATCAAAGTTCTTCACACACTCTGACACACCCCTAAGATTGTCCTATAAATCTATATCTGTACTTTATTTCTATACCTCTTATTCCAAGACCATAGTATTTCACTAATACTATACATTGAAACGACAGGTAACCTAAAACATTACCCTCAGTGCAAAACATTAGCACGCAATCGAAGACTTAGTCACTTTACATTCACCAAGGATTATCATTGCACCAGCCACCCTTCTAACATTCACCAAAACTTTTCTACTACAATCTCTGCATCATTCGTTCCTTTATCATCCAACACATAACTTCAGACCGAGGACTGTCCTCACTCACACCATAACCTTTAACTCTTATCTGTGTTTACTTTCAAACCACTCCTTTATACACCCTGCTAACATCCCTTCTACCAATCCTCTCAAACTCTTTTAGATTCACCTCACAAAACCAAATCATCCGACTAAATATATAATCAGGTAGGGCACGCCTCGACTCTCTCCCATTGTCTCCATCATTCTAACACACATCATCTACCATCCCACCTCTTTTTCTTTCATAAACTCCCTTCACTATGAATGACCAAATTGGAATAACCAAAGGGGAACTTACCACATCCCTGTCTCACTCCGCTACTAATATTACTATTGCATTATATATCATGCTCTCTTCCATTCCTTTGAATTATACCCTCAACACACGCTTATGTTTACACAGACTCCAAATCCAATTAAATTGTTGGTAATCGACGCGGCTGGGAAGACCGAAGAAAAAGTGGAATTGAGTCAGTAAAAGAATTGTCTGGATGAGAAGGAAATGTAATGAGTCCTCTTTCAAAATGGAGTGAATAATAATGAGTGATGTAGGGGGTATTTGTGAGGGGGTATGGTTGTGGCACCAACTTGACCAGGAATGAACCCCGTACATATTGCTCTCAATGCCATAACGTCGGTAGGGTCCGTCGCGGTCCCCAGAATGAAGATAAGGTAAGGAATGAACGTATTAGAAAGATTTGTGAGTAGGTGTGAAGAAAAGGGGTAAACACGAGAAGAATAAATGAAAATGTATGCTTGAGATGTTTGGCTAACATAAAGATTGGAAAAGGATGAAAGATAAGTCCGGGATTGCCTAAAGGCGGATGTATAGATTGGCTGAGTGTGTTGACGTGAAACGATACGGCTCAGGTAGTACCGAGAAGAAAAGTGGATTGAGTATTGAGTCAGTAAATATTTGAAGGAAAAGCATGTGAGTTTGGCAGAGGCGAGAAAGCAAAGGGCAATGAATAAGGAGTGAATGGCGGGAATTTTGTGAGGGGGTATCGGCGTTGTTGGCCCACCTAGGCCAGGGGGATGAACCCTACACTTGACCATTTACCATAGTGAGGACTCCGTCGACGGTCCCTGTGAAGCTTCAGGGTGGAATTATCTGACTGCGAATGAGTTCTTACTAATTGATGGTACAGAGGGGCGGTAAGGCTGGGCTTTCTTTTCAGACTTTTGTTCATTAATTCTTCTAGCTGCTTTTCTTATTCCGATAGTCATGTACGCCACTTTACCCCCAAAGGTCTTGAGGCGAAAAGGTAGACTGAACGAAGCAAGAAGGAAGAAGAAAAGAAGAAAGAAGAAGCAGAAGAAAGAAGAAGAAGAATGAAGAAGAAGCAAGAAGAAGAAGAAGAAGAAAGAAGAAGAAGAAGAGAAGAAGAAGAAAGAAAGAAGAAGAAGAAGAAGAAGGAAGAGGAGAAAGAAGAAGAAGAAAGAAGAAGGGAAAGAAGAAAGAAGAAGAAGAAGAAGAAGAAAGAAGAAGAAAGACAGAAGAAAGCAGAAGAAGAAGAAGAAGAAGAAGAAGAAGAAGAAGAAGACAGAAGAAGAAGAAAGAAGAAGAAGAAGAAGAAGAAGAAGAAAGAAAGAAGAAGAAGAAGAAGAAGAGAAGAAGAAAGAAGAAGAAGGAAAGAAGAAGAAGAAGAAGAAAGAAGCAGAAAGAAAGAAGGAAAGAAAGAAGAAGAGAAGAAGAAGAAAGAAGAGAAAAGAAGAAGAAGAAGAAGAGAAAAAGAAAAAGAAATATCTATAATATATAATTAATATAATATATATATATATAATATATATAATATATAATATAAGCAAAGTAAATAGTACACACAAGCAAGGCACTAAGGGGACGCATGGAGACGCTAGTACATGATTGAAGTATTGATATATATATATATAATATATATATATATATTATATTATATATAAAATATATATATATATATAATAATATATATATATATAATACATATAAATATAATATATATATAATTATATATATTATCATAATATATTAATACCACCATATAATATAATATAATTATATATATATATATATAATATATACTATTACTCTATATATTATATATATAACAAGTGTATAAGATCTTTCCTTGAGTATATATGTCTGCAGCACACTACTCACAACCAAGATATTTTTCACTAATTATTTTTTCTTCTTCTACTTGAGATGGGTTTGCAAGGCAATTATCACCTTTTATACTGATATGCCCTTCCAAGGATAAGCATACGGAAAAGAAAAAGCACACGTCTAGGAGATATACATGAACAAATACGTTCAGAAAAGTAAGCCCAGCCCTTAAAACCTAGCGCCCCTCTGTACCATTTAAATTAGTGAGAGTAAGCTCGTCCCAGTACAGAGAAAATCCACCCTAGATGATTCAATGGGACTCATAGCTAGACGCGACCCTCAATCTATGGTAATCCGTTCATATGTAAAGGGTTCATCCCCTGGCCTCAAGGTTGAGGGCACAAACTAATTAGCACCATTAAACAAATATACCCCGCCATTATTTACTATATACCTATCATTTATACACCTTTTATATTCACTCGCCTATCATGCCATAA
The DNA here is from genome assembly GCA_015478945.1 of Trachelipus rathkii. Lineage (NCBI taxonomy): Eukaryota > Metazoa > Arthropoda > Malacostraca > Isopoda > Trachelipodidae > Trachelipus > Trachelipus rathkii. The sequence goes on from JABUQX010030339.1 coordinate 31,213, forward strand.
TACTACACACATTTCTTACTCTTCCATATCATAATTTCGTTATCACACCGAGAGATACTCTTAATCTAACATACTCTACTTTTACGGTAAAATTTTTCTCCCACAGCCGGTCGGTTCCCAACAACATCTCCACTATACATACCGTTAATACCACCGACTTTATTCAAACCTTGAATCCACTATGACCAAACCAATCATCAAATACTTTCCATTTTATTTCTCATTTACCCCTTTCTCACCACACACAAATTAATCCCCTTAAATTCCTCAAGTCTCAGCATATATAGTTAATTCTTTTCACACTACTTAGAATGCCCCTAAGATTAGTCCTCGAAACACATACTTGAAACTTTTGATCTATACTTCTTATTCCACAGCATAGTTTCACTACTATACATTACAACAGGTAACAACATACCCATCAATGGCAGAACTCTAGCCGCACTCAAGACTTAGTCCCTTTAACATTCACCAAAGAATTTAATTGCACCAGACAACTTCCTGCCATTTCATGTACACAACTTCCTACTAACACTCTGCATCATCCCGTTCCCTTTTCATCCCAACATATTACCAAAATATTTAAACTCAGACACTTGCTCCAGCTGCCCTAATCATCTAACATAACTTCACACTGAGAGGACTGTCCTCACATCACCCCATAAACTTTTAAACCTCTTTCTACGTATTACTTATTCAAAACCCCTCCTTATATCTACTCATACCCTGCCACTCTCTACCATCCTCTCAACTCATCTTCATATTCGCCAACACAGAACCAAAAATCATCCCGCATATATAATAGAGGATAGGGAACCCTCCCACTCATCTCCCATTCTCCATCATTCTAACCACTATTTCCTGCCATCCACACACTCGATATTCTTTCAATAACCAATCCATATACTACATTGATATATAAGGAGAACATAACACATACACCTGTCTCACTCGCTATTAAATTCCTAAACCCATCATAACATTGACACCAATTTTATTCTTCAATCACAGCTTTTCACACTATCGTCATACAATACTATTTATGATTATACCATTCAAGAAGCCTAACCACAACTCCATATATCACTAATTACCTGCTACATAAAGACTTCCTATTAACTCTAATCATACGCATGTTGTAAATCCATAAAACTAAATCAGTAATTTATTCTATCTCTCCCTCAATTATTCTCAATAATTTTTCAAATGTAAAAGATTTGATCCACCATTACCTCTACTCCTCCTAAACGCACCCACCTTGATTCTCACCAACCAATCATCAGTCACATCAACGCACTCTTTTCAACCAATAATAACCAAAGCATATAAAAAAGCCAAAACAACACTCATAACTTATCCATATAATATATTATATATTATTACCCTTATTTAAGGTAATATTACTGCTTTCAATACTGCTCTCCTCCAATCCCCTTGGAACTATAACCCTCGATATAACGCTTTAATCTAAACAACTTCCAATCCAAACATCACCATCTCGCCTCCGCTCTTGGATCATTTCACTAAGTAATTTCATCTATCCATGCAGATTTACCATTCTTCAAACTTTCTCACTACTAACCATTACTCCCTCCTTAACTGAATAAACCTATCCCAAATTCATTGCTGAAACAACTTAAATCAATCAAAAACAACACATTCAATAAAACCTGACATATACTGGTTAATTTTGTGGCAGATTTTTCGAAGTGTTCTTTCCCACACTCCACACACACAATCCAATTTCATCAGTCACGAAAGCAACATCGCTATTCATTATTCTAAAGCAGATTCCTTATTCTCATTCTTAAACCTCTCTCGCGCTTCCTTTCACAAGAAAGAGCTTCCACTATTCCCTTTGTATGTCTCATTCATCACTCCTTACAACTGTTCATCATAATATTACCTCTTGTTTTCTCCTACGTATGCACGCTTTAGTATTTCTTTTTTCCTCCTTATATTAATTCCAAGCATCTTTCTTTATTGGAAATTTCAATCATTTGGCTTTTAGTACATCTAACCACGCTTCTTTTTTAACCTTTAACCGCTTTCATATCCCAATTCTTCATTCCACCATTCGCTGTTTAACATTCTTATAACTTTCTACTTAGCACAACTCCACACACTTCACTTTGCAGCTCTACAATTGCTTCACTTCATTGCCCCAAGATTTGTTCAAGCATATTATCAACTTATTACACATCAACCGATTTTACTAGCGAGCGCTCTTAACATACTTAACTATGTCTTGCTCACAATCAACTTCTTCACCATGCTTAATTTTTACCTTACTTCCTCCTCGCTTATCACCTTCCTCTCACATCCAGCCCAACTAACTAATTTTTACTATATATGAATATATAATAATAGAGATATAATATATATATATAATATATACTTATATGATATATATATATATATATAATATATATATATATACAATAAGATATATAATAATATATATATAATATACATATATATTTATATAAAATAATATTATATATATTTATAATATATAAATATAATATAATATATATATTATATATATATAATTATAATTATATATAATAATAATAGATATATAATAATATAACATTATATATTATATATATTAAATATTATATAATATATATATAATATATAAGTATTATAACTAGGTAATATGTATATATAATAATATAATAATATATAATATAATATAATTATTATATAATATAATATATATATATATGAATATATATATATAAATACTATAAATAAATATAATTAATAAATATAAATATATATATTAATATTATAATAATAAGGGGAACTGCCTTAAGATATAGAAATAGGATGGTTCTTGTAAATGATGAAAATGGATGTGAGGGAATTGTGGAAAGAACACTTCGAAAATCTGCACAATTTAAACAGTAATGATGAGGTGATAAGTGAATGTGTGTGGGTTTGATGGTGCAAGAAAGGAATAGGTATTTTGGGGATGAAGGTTATTAGTAAAAGGAGAGGAGGTAATGGGTAGAAGTGAGAAAAGTGTAAAGAATGGTAAAATCTGCAGGTATAGATGAATTCCTGGTGAAATGATCAAAGCGGAGAGGCGGATAGATATATGAATTGTGATTTGGAAGTTGCTGAGTTAATTAAAGCGTTTATGGAGGGTATAGTCCAAGGGATTGGAGGAGAGAAGAGCATAAATAGTACCCTTATATAAGGTAAAGGGAAGAAAAGAGGGAACTGTAGAAATTATCAGGAGGAAATAAGTTTTATTGAGTGTATGTAGGGAAGATATATGCCTGGTATTTTGGTCGAAAAGAGTGCGTCGAGTGACTGAGAAGGACTGATCTGTGAAGAACAAGGTGCGTTTAAGGAGTGGTAGAGGATGTGTGGTCAAATCTTTACATTGAAACAAAAAGATTGAGAGCAAATAGAGGGAGAAGAAAGAATAAGATTATATTTAGGTTTTATGGAATTTGCAACAGGCGTATGAATAGGTTAATAGGGAAAGCTATTATAGGCAGGTATTCTTAAGTAAATAATAGGTGTTGGTAGTAAGGCTTAATATTAAGAAACTGGCATCTACCGGTTAGCTATGACGATAGTGAAACGATGTGTAAGAATAAATGGTGTCAAATAGGTGATTGGTTTAGAGATTAATTAATAGAGTAAGACAGGGTTGTGTTATGGTCTCCTTGGTTATTCAATATATTATATGGAACGGTTACCACAAAATAGAGAGGTGGGGAGAGCAGGAAATGGTGTTAGAAAAATGATGGAAGAAATGAGATAGTGGGGATGCCCTACTAATTATACTCGGATGATTTGAGTTCTTTGTGAGCGAATCGAAGAGAGTTTGAGAGGATTGGTAGAGAAGATTGGCAGGGTGTGTAAAAGAATTGATAAAATGAAGAGTAAACGTAAAATAAAGTGTAAATGGTTGTGAGTTGTGAGTGAGGACAGTCCTCAGTAGTGAAGTTATGTTAGATGTAGAGTTTAAATAAGTGTCTGGTTTTAATTAAATAATTTAGCGTATGTGTATTTTTTTTACTTTTGACCTATTAATTAATTAGAGATGAAAAAAAGTAAGAATACAGATAGTAGATAGGAAAGTTGTGAAACTGGAAAAGGAGAGTTGCATGGTGCAAATTAAATCGAGTTGTGAATGTAAGGGACTAAGTCTTGAGTGAGCGATACGATCTTAACTTGAGGCGGTATGTTGTTAAACTGTGTTATTGTAATGGTAAGTGAGACTTATGGTCCTGGAATAAGAAGTATAAGATCTAAAGTTCAATGTGTTCAGAATGGACAAACTTAGGAGGCACTGCTAGGTGGAGAAGATTAAATATTTATTAAATGAGCAACTTATAATTAGAGAGTTGAGTGGTGTGAAGAAGGGTAAATGAAGAGAATAAATGAAAATGAGTGTTTGAAGATGGTTTGGTCATGTGGAAAGAGATGTACATGATAGTCGGTTGGTTAAGCAGGATGTATAAGTGGGGTAGTGTAGTTGGGAACCGACCATGCTGGGAGAACCAAGAAGAGAAGAGTGGCAATTAGAGACGGTGAAACGAATGTCTGGAAGCGAGAGAAATGTGAGATTTGTGCATGAGCGAGAATAAAGGATGCAATATGATAATAAGAATGGCGGAGGGTTTATGTATGAAGGGGCAATGGTTGTGGCCCACCTGGGCCAAGGGATGAACCCTTAACATTAACAGGAATTTAATCCAATAGTGAGAGGTTCCGTCGCGTTCCAAATGAAAGCCTTAAATAGGGTGGAATATCGATGATCTGTTACAGATTTATACCACTAATTTAATGGATACAGAGGGGCAGTAGAAGGCTGGAGCTTTCACTTTTCGACATTGTCATATTCTTACTGAGCTTTTCATTTTTCCGATGCTTCGTAGCGAGCAGCCTTAACTAATCCCAATCTTGGGTAAAAAAGGAGAGATAAAAGAAAAAAGAAAGCCAAAGAGAATATATATATAATATATATATATATATCATATATAATATAAATATAAATATAATATAAAATATATAATAATTAATATATATAATATATATATATATATATATAATAAATAAATTATTATTATATATTATATAATATATATATAATATAGTTATAATTCTTATTGACTTGAAGGTAGATTTTTATTTATTTGAGTGACTGCAATATATGGTAAAGGGAATTCAAACAGCTTTACTTTTACTCGTAAAGTGGTTTTTCGGAACTTCCTTGTAGAATGAGCATCGACTAGTCTGTAAAGATCTTATCATACTTCTTCCTTCATCATCATCACAAAGTTCTTCTTTAATGAACAATAGGAAGATTCGAAGTTATGCAAGGTACAGATTTTAAAAATGAATCTTGATTTTGATTTTAAATGAAAACTATGAACAACCCGTTCATCTTTATCTTGAAACAAAAGTTGAGGTTCTTGAATAATGTATTCCCCGACTACTGAATATAGTCTGATAATTAAGCATAACTTTCCGAATATACAACACCAAGGTGGAATGAAAATATAACATTAGTGACTGGGGGATGAAATACGTCATTCACGACCCTTAGAAGTAAAATCTTTGAACCAGCGTAAGAAAAAATAAATTGACGAAATTAAGAAAGAATAATAAGATGTAGATGAGATTGGGAGTTGCTGAAAAACTTGTAAATCACTCGGCTTCAGCGAATAGTGACCATCACTTATTTCATTAAACGAGAGTTATCTTCCCTTCCACAAGATCCTGAGTATATAAGTTTGTCGAATAACTTTGTTAAACGTAAGAATAGAATCACTGTAGCTTCTTGACTATTTGCAGAATTTGAATTCTGCAATAATAATAATAATAATAATAATAATAATAATAATAATAATAATAATAATAATAATAATAATAATAATAATAATAATAATAATAATAATAATAATAATAATAATAATAATAATAATAAAAATAATGTGACAAAATGCAAAAACCTTGCAAGCAATTAAAATGCAAATGCCAACAACACGAACTGAAACGTAGTTGTTACTATATAACTTATACTTTTCATCTTTTATAGCTTGAGTGAGCTATCAAGTAAATTTAAAAATCATGAAACCAGACGAGTCGCTAAACCAGCGATACTGAAAGAGTTGCTCAACCATTTATGCTTTCCTTATAATTTTCTTCCTCAAGTTTTATCTCCATTCTATAAGTTAGTAATTTTAGGTTTCAGCATTTAACACTTAAACAATTTCAACACTTTTTTCCCTTTTAGACTTTCCACACATTACCTTAAACATCCCTTACATAGCTACTCTCCTAATCTCCTACCAATTCCTAGTATCAAAAGAGGTGAATTTATCATCAAATCGAATAAAATAATGTGGATTTATTTTAACACATATAGAATAAATAACTAAATAAAACTCCGTATTCATCAATTATTTTTTATGTCAACAATCTTTCAATTATTATTATGTATTATTATTATTATTTATATATTATTATTAATTAAATTATTAATTATTATAATTATTATTATTAATTATTAATTATTATTATTAATTATTTATTATTATATAATTATTATTAAGAAAATTTTTTATATGTATCAAACAGTTTTTTATTTAAAAAAACATGAAGTATACAGGAATACTTATTTAAAACAAAAATTTAAAACAAAATCAATAAAGATAATAAACTTTCATTATTATTATTATTAATTATTATTATTTATTAATTATCTAGTTATTATTATTAATTATATTATAATCTTATTTAATTAAATTATTATTATTAATATGTTGGCAACGTTAATGACCTGATATTATCCAATATAAGTGGCAGTTGAGTAAGGCTTTGTTCATTTTCTCCTCGGCCAAACTGCATTCCTGCGCTTAATAGCAATCATTGATAAGCTATCTCATGTCTGTTGTCATTCATAGTGTTTCTTACAATTGGGTATTCGTCTTAAATTTTATACTATGGCAATATGGGCCATTATGGATGTCGATTCATCTTAAAAAAGAAGATAAAACCCTCTTAAAATAAAAATCAATGCAAAGCACAATGAACTAGAAATTATGGGACACCTAGTTGAAAAAAAAAAAAAAATTCAAGATGTAAGCCAAATATTTCTCTGATAAATTATTTCTGTAATGCGAAAAACAATGTTGTATTATTTTTTAAATATAAAAATCAATGAAAAGTAAAGCAAATAGGACCAAGCTTATAAAAATTTCCACAAAATAAAAAAAATTTGAAAAAAAATAAAAAGGACCTCAACATTAACCAAGCAAATTTTGAAATTGTTTTTAACACTTGGCAAAACAAGCAAGCAAAAGCAAAATTTTTGGTAAAATTATTTAATATTCTAAAAAATAAAGATAAAAATAATTAAATAAGAAAATTAACATTATCTAAAACAAAATATACTGGAAGAAATAGTTGTTGTTAGGTGCCTTTAAAAGGTTTTCACTAGACTAAAATGCTTTCACAATACACGTTTGACACCAATTGTAAGGTACTATAACTCACAAAGTGTGTACTATTTGAGAGTGAGGACTTAGACGCTTTGGGAACAAAAGTTCTGAAAATAAATGTTTTTAAAACAATTCAGCGCCCAAGTTATTATTAATTAATTTATTATTATATATTTGATTATTATTATTATTATTATTATTTATTATTATTTTATACATATCTATTATTATTATATATTATATATTTATGATATATATTATTATTATTAAATTAATTATTAGGAGAGAACAATGGTAAGGTCAAAATAAAAACATCTAGATGAAATAAAGGGAATAAGATAGAAAATATGATTAAAAATAAACATAACGAGTGTAATAATATGTGTAAGAATTAAAAAAAATTATCTGGCAGGACCTATAAATCGCAAAATTTTCAGTATAAGGGAAACAAACTAGAAAATATTTAATAATAATAATAAACAATTCATATATTTAATAGTAACCAATTAGGAAAAAATTGTAAATTAAAAATATCATTTTTATTTCGACGACATTCACCCAACTATAAACTTATTTAAAAGAAAAAGGCACAAAATTACTAGAAGCGTTTTAACTTGTAGGAAATACATACTTGAAACAATTTTCACACTTAAAAGGTTTTTCTCCAGTGTGCATCCTTTCATGTTGTTTCAGGTGAGAAGACTTTTTAAAAGCTGCTGAACAAAACCGACACCGGTGAGGCCTTTCAAAAGTTAAGTTTCCCTCATTTGAATATACATTATTGTAACGGGAAACTTGTTTTATAAGAACCTTAGTTACATAAAATAAAAGAAGAAAAAGTAATAATATTAAAAAAAATACCAAGCAAGAAAGAGTTAAGTATATTTCCCAAAAATATTCGCTTTAAAAAAAAAAAAACATATAAAAAAAACAAAACTTTACCACTTCGGCTGGTAATATAAAATTGGTTTTATGAAGTAGGAATATCAGGCGAGGCAAGTATATCCTTCTTTATTAATAACTATGTAATACGAGATATAGCAGAGACTGAGAAGTGCTTATAAACATAATGTGCATTTTTACTTGTGAGAGAGAAATTGTTCGGAAGGGCTTTGGGCATATTGAACATTTGTAAGGCTTTGTTCCAGTTAGGAACCCTACAAAAAAAAAAATATATATATATAAAGCTAATGAATAAATGAAACGTGACAAGATATTATAGTCTAATATCACCCGATACAAATGTGTTATATATAATAATTAAGTATATCTATATATATAAATATATAATATATAATATATAAATATAATATAATATATAAAAAATAATATATATATCAATATATAATAAGATATAATAATAGGAATATATATATATAATTATATAATATTATAAAGAAATATAATTAATATATATATTAATAAATTAATATTATAATATATTATAATATATATATATAATATAAATATATATAATATACTATTATATATAATATATATAATATATATTAATACACGTATAATTATATATAAATATATATAATACATAAATCTATATATATAATAATATGATATATATATAATATATAGATATTACGACCTATATATATCTAAAAATTAATATACTAAACATAAATAAATAATAAAAAATATTATATTATAAAATATATATTAATAATATATATATAATATATATATCTATTTGATGTACTTTATATAACCCTAATTATATAATATTGTTTAGTAACAATATAAAAAATAAAACTGTTAATAAACATTATAAGAACATTCCACGAATTGAGTTTTAAGGAAGCAGCTGGTTGTGAAATTTCTTGCCACAATTTTCGCATTGAAAATTATTTTCTCCAGTGAGTGAGTCTCATATGACTCATTAACGTTGCCTTTAATTGAAAATATCTCTTGCAACACTTTACACCACTAAAAAAAAAAAAAATTATATATGCATACATTAAAGCAACGTAAATGAGCAGATCATATATTATTACGTTAAACAGTAATCAAGAGTAGTAATGGTATTATTACGTGTCACTGATGTGATATGTAATAGTTTTAGACGATCTGCGTATAGACGAAGCGTGTAGAAGAGTGAGAGTATATCAACCGATTAGTCCAGACAGTATTATAATATATATATATAATAATAGAGCATATATATATTAATACAATATATATATATATATATAAAAATAAATATATATAATAATTGCATAAATATGTGGTCAGAGATATAAATAACTGCTGAAAACGCTCATATCTATATTTTCAACATCTGAACAGAATAATATATTATATAATATATATAATAATATATTATAATATAAAATAAATATAATATATAATTAATATAATAAAAATAACTATCCTTTTCACGTGCTTATCCCCTTTCTCATATAGTGGTAACACAGGAATAGCACTTTAAGCCAGCATATCCCAACACTGTCGCACAACCAAGCGGTGTTCACAGACCAAGTTTTAATTCTTTGCGCCCATGAAAGAAAAATCAAGACTGCTACGGGGAGGATTGCAACCAAAGCAGTCCTCTCAGCATGAGAGATCTGGCGAGTCAACAACTCTTACGACCAGATATATATATAAATAAATATGATAATAATTAATAATATATATAATTTATAATATAGATATAGAATTTTACATCGAAATCTTCAGATTTTTTCAAATGAACATATATATATTATATATATATATATATAGTATAATATCCGCTTAACCAATCGAATATCATCCATCCTCTCCATATTGAATTAAACCAATCTCAATGTACTCACATTTATTCTCTCTTTCATTTATTCCCTTCTTCACACCACAACAACTCCATATTGCGTGCAAATAGGATAGGATGTGCTCTTTCGCTAATGTTAAAGAAAATAAAATTGAAATTGTCCATTTTCTGATATAGGACTCTGAAAATGGGTCCAAATTGACGTATCTAATTTTTGGGTGGATTTTAAAAGGATGGATAACATAAGTCCTCATGCAACCCTAGCGAACTCAGGATTAGTCCTTCAAATCAACCAAGGATTTAATTGCACCAGCCACCTTCCTGCCGTTCAAAACTTTCCTACAACACTCTCAATCATCCTTTCCTTTTTCATTCACAACATATATACCCTAAATATTTAAAACTCAGATACTGTTCGCAGTTGAGCTCACATCTATAGATAATGACTTTCATACACCGGAGCGGACTCTCCCATCACTCAACTACCAATAACTTAACTCTTACTACCATTTAGCCTTAACCACTACACTTTACAACACACTGCCAAGCCTCTTACCAATCTTCCTCTAAACTACTCTTTCAGATCCCTGCCAAAACCAAATTTATTCGCATACAATAAGTAGGGACTTTCTTTTCGACTTGTGTCATATCTATATATAAAATATATATAATATATATCATAATATATAGTATATATATATATATAATAATATTATATACTATATATATATATATACTATAATAATATATATATTATAAATTATATTATATATAGTATAATTATATAATATATATATATAATAATATAATATATATGATATTTATATATATATATATATTATATAATATTATATATATATATTATATATATATTATATATATATATATTATATATATATATGCACTGAGATATATTGCAAATACAGCTATTATATAAAAGTAATTAATAAATGGGGGTGATTTAGTGAAAAATGGTTTTTTCTGCTTATTTCAAAGTTTTTAATTAATAAATTTGCAAGTGAAAATATATAATGTGAGTATGACAGATGATAATAATCAATTTCTTAATTGCAATAATGGCAAATACATAAATATATCACGGTTTTATAAACATAGTTAATAATGCCTACAAATTTAATAAATCTCAGGCGAATCAGCCGGTTAAAGTTAAAGAATAAGGCACTTAAGCATTTAATTTATGTATGACTGCCTGAATTTGTAATCAAATTTGCTATTGTTTAACCTGGTGCAAATAGATTAATTAATTGATAAGAAATAGGAATCACAATAGTGTTTAAATAATATATTAATTTTCTATAAGCTAGAATATATGGGAAGGACGCTGCGAAAGCATCCTCCCTCCACGCTATGGCAAAGTGGAATCTCCCGAGTAAGGCATTCATGATGCATGATGCCTCCTCCACCTTTCATTTCAAATCTCGCCCTCCCTATTTAGGTTGGCACAGATATTTAAAACAGTTTTAAGACCAGCAACACCTTTCTTTGGAATAGCCTGATGCTTCAAAGGTTTGTTTCGTTATGTGAAAATGGAAATTTTCTCACATTTAGTAATATAATAAATAAAGTATATATATAATAAATATAATAATACTACTATATTATAAATTATATATATAATTATAATATATAATATATTTATAATATATTAATATATATATAATATAAATATATATATATATATAAAATATATATAATATTATATAATAAATATATAATATAAATATATTATCATATAATATATATATATATATAATATAATTTAATATATATATATATTAATAATAATCAATATGTTTGAAGAATGTAAAAAAAAAAGATGGCAACTTACTTTATAAGGCTTTTCATGCGTATGAACCCGCATGTGTCTGACTAAATCCGAAGGTTTTTTAATTCTGTTTTACGATCCACATAAAAACCTTCACTTGCTCTTTGAAAGTCTAAACTTGAAACAGAATACCTCCTGTTATTATATAAAATTATATTATAATCAAGCACAAAATATCTAAGTGTTTGTTCTAAAACTAACAAACAGAGAATTATTAAATTTGTAAGCTTCTCACAATCTGTTAAAGGTAAATTAAATTTAAATAATTTAAAATTATAGAAAACCTCTTAAAAAATAAATAAATGTTTATACAATACTTGAAAACTTTCCTACCTCACATTTCCTTCCTGAACTCTATCTTGTATGGTCATGGTTTTTACCGTCTGTAGATTCCTCTCGTCGTCAGAATCATTCAATTTCTCAACCTTAACACCTAGTAAAATTTGGAAAAAGAAAAATTAAAATATTATTTATGAAAGTTTTTGCTCATATCATGATATGATGCCTGTGACAAATTGTAAAAGGGCTAATGTTAAGATAATGAGAAATATGAATAAGTACATTTTTTTAATGCTTGAAGACAACTTTCAGTGGTAGAAAAAATTACTGACATGGTAACTGTACATGGTAATTTTTTACCTAAGTCAAACCACAATCCTAAAGTTCACACTCCTACTAATTGTTTTATTAGCTCTTATTTTTTTAAAGTTAAAAACATTTTATCAAATACATATATATTACAACTAATACGCAATACACACCTCTTCGGCTCTTAACCAATAAAACAAAGAGAATATGTTTCGCATCTTTACTAAACCATTTTTTGACTACGAATAACAAAATCTAATTACAGGCACAAGAAAAAACTAATATAAATTAAATTACACACCGTTTACATCCTTCGATTGGGTAAGACCACTATTCTTAAGAGCCTGTTGTAAAATATCTCCGTCAACGACGCTTAAAGTCTTATTATCTAATCCATTATCTCCTTTAGAAGCCCCTACAACTTTCTCTGATGTGTTCTGTTAATAAAAATGTCATTTCCAAATATAGGATTTAAATTTAATAAGAAAGAAGTTTAAATGATATTAAAATATTAAACGGCAGAACATATAAGGTATACGTTTAACCAGTTTCCAAACTATGGGGCTAATTACAAAACACAAAAAGAAATGAAGAACATTTGATTAAAGTAGGAAATAATAAAATAATTAGTGAAACTAATAACTAATATTTTACCTATAATAATATGCAAATAGAGAATAATATATAAAAATAATAAGCATAATAATCAACCACACCAATGTTATATAATACAAAAAATATTAAATATAATAAATAATAATAAATAATATAAAATAAGATAATGAAATATCCCAATTATTCGAATCCTCTTCATGTATCATGAAGTGCTACATATGCTTTTATTTGTCTAAACAAAAATTAATAGTTTTATTTAATTTTTAATTATTTATCTATATATAAATAATATTTTGTTTGTGCTTCGTATTATTAATCATTATAATAAAAAATACATTCCTTATGAAATAAGAGACGAATGACTAGTCTAAATTAAAATATATTAAATAATATAAATGTAAATATAATAATAAAAATAATTTTAAATCATTTAATATAATAATAGAACAAATTACTACTACAACTATTAGTTTAACTGAAAACTTGAATAAAACGGAAAGGTATAAGAATGAGTTTTTTTGTTTTCAAATAACAATTTAAACTTTCTTCTCATTTATGTTTCTGGCAATGTGAATGGTTGCACTTTTCCTGAAATAAATTTGTATACCTCTTAGCAAAAAAGAACAAATGTGTATGAATCAATTAGTTATTAAGTTTTTAATATTTAAATATTATTATTATAACCAAATGATTATTATAATATTATTATTATTATTAATATTTTAATTATTAATTATATATTAAATATATTATTATATTAGTTATTATATCTCTTTACACAGACTTGAGGCTATGTGCGCAATAAATGAGAGTATTGAGTTTTTCAAGAAACAAACATCCAGAACCAGAAAATATAGAAGAGCATGACGTAAGTTAAAAGTACCCCTACCATTGATGGCATAACTTAAGTGAGAGCTCATAGCAGTCAAAATAATCAACCCTGAGCTTACACAAGAAACTGCAAGCGAGCATCACTGTATTAAAATCGTTAATGTAGGGTCAATCCCTTGGGCAAGGCCCACAAGCCATATCACCCCTAATTATAGTACCAATTTCTTACCTCAGCCTTTCTGCAAATTTCTCTCATTCTTCTCACTTTAATCATACCCAATCTTTTCCATACTAAACCATCTAATATAAACTATAACGTATTATTATTATCTAATCAGTTGCGCATATCCATCAGCACCCACAACATCCCTAACATGTTCTATTTAATTATCTCATTTTACAATTCTTACTTACACTTAAACAACACACCTTATTTATAGTATATAAAGTATTATTTCCATCTGAACAGTAATAATATAACCTTTATAGATCTTTACAATAATATATATAATATATATATATTAATATATATAGTACCTATATATATATATCAAATTTCCAACACCATATTTCAATAACTAATATATACATATATAATTTATATATATATATATAATATATATATAATATATATATATATATATATACACACAATTAAAATAAACTAATACAGGATATATAATACTAAACATATTAGTATATACCCTCAATACATATAATATGCAATATAAATTCATAGTACAATATATATATATATAAATATATTATAATATATATATAATATATATATCTCAAGTAATTTTAATTATTACTAATATTATTATGTTCTATACTATAATTGTTTAGAGCGACAAATATCAAATCCATCACAGAACTAACAAATTATGCACAGGGAAATAATAGGCAATACTTGCTGAGTATATCGCACTGACCAATCCTTAGTGTGCGAAAATGTAAAACAAAAAACAAAAAAAAAATAAAAAAATATATTATATATTAAACTTTATTTCTTAACTATATTATATACTATATCTCACAAACTACAATAGCTACAGCGAAAATGAATACATTTTTGAATCCTGGTTAAAATTTAGATAGGAAAAATTAAAAAAAATAAAAAAATAAAAAATATTAATGCTAATAATTATAGTAATATATTAAGAGCCATATCGTACTCATCTTTCCTTATTATTCTTCTCGTTCAAATCATCAGAGAGTGAGACCACTTTCTATTATTTGCTTTTTTTTGTCGTTTTCTAAAAGAATAAGCTTTTTTTTTTTAACTACCGCACCGATGGCAGGAGTCGTGGATCGAGGCCATAACCGAAACTATTCGGAGGTAGGACAATTCGACCCCACTTACACGAGGTAACGGGTCTACCAGAACCCCCGCTTCTTCCGAGGGTAATTAGGTATGTTCGTGTGTGGCGGCGAGATGTCCTGTCGTCTCTCCTCTCCTACGGGTAGACAACGTCCCCCCTGTGTTCCCGCGTCGCCCCCTACATGCCGTGTAATACCTTTATATACAAATAATATATACAAATATAATATGAGTAGTTTCCTCCTGTCTCCTAAAAAACACACAAAAAAGCCATATTATTTATTAATTTATTTATTTTTTTTTTTAACATTTTCCTAACTAAATTTTACAAAGATTCCAAAATGTATCCTTTTTCGCTGTAGCTATGTAGTTTTTGAGATATGAATTTTTTTTCATTTTTTCATTTCGGAGCGTCTTAAGGATTTCACACCGCGGATTCTCCTCATTGACTACTATCACTTTTAAACCCTTTTTCACATACACTGCCAAACGCCACAACTAATCCTCTCAAACTTTCTTCAGATTCACCACAAAAAACCTAATCATCAGCGTACCCTCCACACTTCTATTCTCCATTAGTCAAACGCCCTCCCTCGCCACCCATACCTTTAATTTTTTCATTACCCCGTCCATACACATTTAATAGCCATGGAGACATAATACATCCATGCCTTACTCCACTATTAATATTAAACCATTCTCTCCACTCCATTTCACTTTCGCCATACATACTTTTGATTCCATTCAGAAGCCTACCTGCCGCAGAGCTTCCCTGTCATACGCCTGCTGCAATTGCATAAAACTTAAATACACTTTCTTCTTCTTCTTCTCATTTTCCGACCCATTTGCTTCAATGTAAAAATCCGACCAGCACATCCTCTACCACCTCTAAATGTACCTTGTTCTTTAACAATCAGCCCCTCAGTCACTCGACGTACTACTTCGACCAAAATACCAGGCATATATCTTCCCTACACTCAATAAATTAATACCCCTATAGTTTCTACAGCTCCCCTGTTCACTCTCATCCTTATACAAGGGTACAATCACTGCTCTCCTCCAATCCTTTGAAACTACACCCTCCACAAACGCTTTGTTACACAACTTCCACATCCAATCTCACCTCCATTATTTTCTAAACACTGCAAATTTGCACATTATCATCCAATCTCACCTCCATTATTTTCTAAACACTGCAAATTTGCACATTATCTTGCACCACACAAATATGATTTTAGTATTGGATCTGCTACAAAAGAACAAGAGAAAAGTAGAATTGGTAATAGTAACGGAAAAAAAGTAATAATAAAGAAATACTAATAATAAATTTTGAGTGTACATACACACTAAATTGTCAAAAATTATATTTTATTAAACACACCAAAATAGTTTCCAATATATGAACTTTAGAAACATGAGCATTTAAGCCGTTGTAACGCTTAAAGACACACGGACATTCAGCGCAATAATATCTTTTTTCATCGCTTTTACTAGATGGATGAAGGCGTTTCACATGAGATCGTAGGTTAGCTGAAAGAAGCAAATTATATTAAGTTGATTATAGTAAACGTAAAAATTAATATATTACTAAATTTATGATAATGTTTCTTATAATAAGGGAGTTTATTTTACTCAATTTTTATGAAACGAAATTACTAGTGATTTGACGATGTCAAAATAATTTACTTCCGATGCAAATTTTTCCGATTCTAGATGCTGATTCCGATTCATCGCTCCATCACTAGAAATTACGTTTCATTTCTGTCCTTTTTGGTTTTACTTATACTCTTAACACATTCCATATTTAACACCTTGCATTATAAATCCTTACACATTCAATAAATAAAAAAAAAACACTAAAAAAATTCGGCCATTTTGAAAATCACGGAAGAGTATCTTCCTATTCAATCTCCTTTTATTATTTTATTAAATGAAAATCTCTTCCACATCTATCTCTTCTCGATGGTATCCTCTCTTACTTAACTCTATAACTGTTATCACTTGGAAAGAACTTGAATTATGTAAGGGCTGAGATGGCTTCGCAGCCCACAAAAATATGAACGACTGTAAGAGGGCAATTGGAGGAGCAAAATGGCAAGTCGGTGGATCCCTAAGCATCATAAGGAGTTCATGGGTGAGGTTGGTATTACCCAGACATAATGGAGAAAGGACGTGAGTCTTTCAACAAGATGATGACCACAGTCCAATGATGGGTTTGACGTTTCGTAGTTTAGCGTCACGAGTATCCTCTGTCCAACATATTTATCAGCCAGAAAAGAAACCGTGACTAATAGTGATGGAGAAATCTGGAGCAGGGAAATGGCCAGGTGTACAGCAGCATTCGACAACCTGTGAGTTGCCGCGTGTTTGGCCTTCCTATCGGCTTGATCGTCTCCAGGAACATCAACATAGGAAGGAACCTAACAAAGCACAATTATGTGCTTCTTCAAATGCAACAAGCAGAGGGACTATTGAATGGCAGAGACCAAAGGGTTTGTCTATCGGTCAAGCAACGCCGGGAGAGCGGTTCTAGAATCGGAAAAGATGATATAGTTACCTTCAGGTGTGGTTGTACTGATTCTGTTCACCGACAAAGACACTGCTATAAATTCAGCCGAAAAAACAGACGAATAAGGCTGAGGAGTGGGAGATACATCAGTGTAAACTGCTATCGAGCCGTTACGGATTTCCCCATGGTACATAAAGAATTCCCTCAACTGTACCAGGTGTGCCTCTGTTTTTGTTAAAGATAGAATCCCAACGCAAAATGCAGGAGGTGGATAAACCCTCTTGGAATAGGTAGAGTTGAAATCAAATTGCATGACCGCTCGCTGAAGAAGATCGAGGAAAGCAAAGATGGATGTAACAGTCTCAGCCAATAAGAAGAATTCTGATGAACTCTCTCTATTAGAGAGGTCAAGGCCGATGAAGTAGGAACCTGAATACGGAAGAATAAGGAGCATCATCTAGAGCTGTTCCCTCTGAAAGACAGGGGCATCATCCCTCGCCTACCACCTCTCAGGCTTTCCTTCGAGATGTGTGTGGTGGTTTGTGTTTGGTGGTTGAGGAACGAAATGCTCCTGTGGCTACCCTCAGATCTTCAGTCTGGATAATAATAATAATAATAATAATAATAATAATAATAATAATAATAATAATAATAATAATAATAATAATAATAATAATAATAATAATAATAATAATAATAATAATAATAATAATAATAATAATAATCTTAGAGGCGTGTTAGGAGTGAGAGAGAAGAATGTTGAGTTAAGATGAGGATGTAAATACGTGATTAGGGAGTTGTGTGGTGTGAAGAATAGAGTAAATGAGAGAATAAACGAAGTTTAT
>JABUQX010030339.1:52500-58314 GCA_015478945.1 Trachelipus rathkii
TACTTGAAAAATTTGCAAAAAGTACTTGTAAGTACTTTTGGCATTTTTAAACTTCGTCAATTTTTATTTTTATCATTTATCCTACAAGGATTTTATTTCTTAATATAATTTATTCTAAATAAAAAATTTACATTTACGAATATTTAAAGTATGTCACTATATATATATCTATATTATAAGAGTATATATTAATATTATATATATATATATCTATATATTATTATATAATAATATATATATGATATATATATATATATATATATATATATATATATATATATATATATATATATATAGTAGTATATAATCAAAGCAATTACACATGATAAAAGTACACACCCCACTTCTAGATAACACCTTACAGACCATCCCTACTACTCATATCCCTGGTGCGGGGAGAAAGAATTTCCCACATAGTATGTGGTCCTGCGTGTCGTAGAAGTCGAACTAAGGGACGGGGTAGTTGCGTTGGCTGCCCACTACCACCTATATCTTGCTGGAATGATGATGCATGCCTCGGAGATGGTCGTGAACGCCGTAAACGACCTTCTAACGATTCCGAGCGAAATGTGATGAATCGTAGGGTACATGGAATGTCAGATGAATAAATGTTGAGGAGAGAGGAGATGGAGTGATGGATGTAATTTAGAAAGGGCAAATGTGATCTGCTCGCTGTGACTGAATACAAAGATGAAAGGAAAAGCTGAATAAGAGTGTTGTGTGATGTGAAATTGTGTGCTGGTGTGGAAAGAGAATGAGAGGGGGAGAAAGGAGTTGCAATTTTGATGAGTTGACTTGTGGTACCTACTGATGGTAGACTTTGTGTGTGTGAGTCCTAGCAGGGTCGCGATCAAACCTAAACCTTAAAAATGTCAAAGTGTGGTGTTGTGACGGATGGTGCATCTGAGGAAACGTTGAAGAGATAAAGTACGATTTTTTGGATAATTTGAATGATGTTCTGTGAATTGGGTGAGTAGCGAGTTTCAGATTTATTGTTGGGGGACCTGAAGGGTTGGATAGGTGATCAAAAAAAGGATGTTATAACAGGTGGTTTTGGGGTGGGGTGAGAAAATGAGAATGGTAGGAAGTGATTGATTTGTAATGAGAGAGGTATGTGTGTAAGTAATTACTTTCTTTAAACACAGGAGTATCCATAGGTATACTAGAGTTTGTTTAGGTAGAGATGGTATCGAAGTGAAAGTATGATTGATTTTGTGTTGGTGAGAAAGGAGATGTTTGAAGTATGTGTTGTATGTTAAATCAGTGAGGGGCTTTAGGAATGGGGATTATCGATCATTTATGTTGTTTTAAGAAAAATTAAGTTAGTGGGGCTTGGATGGAGAGGAAAGTGATACGAAAGAAAGTAGGTAAAAATTAAGAAGGAGAAGTTAAGTGAGCATGAGAATAAGGTGATAAGTATGAAGTAGTAAGAGCGCTCGCCCTAGTAAATCGGCTATTGAATGTGAAACAAGTTGATACTGAACAAATCTGGGGGCAAATGAAGGAAGCAATGTTGTAGTGCAAAGGAAGTATGTGGATGTGCTAAAGTAGGAAGTAAGATTTAACAGCGAATTGGTGAATGAAAAGAGGTGATGAAAGCGGTGAAAGGTAAAAAAGAAGCGTGTTTGAATGTACTAAAGCAAATGATGAAGTTCAAAAGAAAGATGCTTGGATCATATATAAGGAGGAAAAAAGAAGATTACTAAAAGATGTTATTAACGTAGGAGGGAAAACAAGAGGTAAGATGAAACAGTTTGGGCAAGGAGATGAATGAGGACATACAAGGAAATAGGAAGCTCTTCTGGAAGAAGCCCGGAAGTGTTAAGAATGAGAATAAGGGAATTTGCTTAGAATAATGACATTAGGAATGGATGCTTTTGTAATGATTGAAATGATGTGAGGGAGTTGGAAAAAGAACCACTTTCGAAAAGTTTGCCAACAATATTAACAGTAATGATGAGGTTTAGTAGCAATGTGTGTGGTTTTGATGTGCCAAGAAGGAATAGTATTTGGGATGAGGTATATTAGTAAGGAGGAGGTAATGGTAGTGAGAAAAGTTGAAGAATGGTAAATCTGCAGTATAGATGAAATTACTAGGGAAATGATCAAGAGCGGAGCGAGATGGGGATTGATGGATTTGGAAGTTGTGTAATTAAAGCGTTTTATGGAGGTATAGTTCCAAGGGATGGGAGGAGAGCGGTATGGAGTATTGAAGTATAAAGGGTAAGGGGAGAAAAGGGGAACGTGTAGAAAAATTATAGGGGAAGAAGCTTATTGATGTTGTAGGAAGGTAATGCTGGTATTTGTCCTCGAAAGAGTTGCGTCGAGTGACTTGAGGGACTAATTGGTGAAGAACAAGGTGACGTTTAGGAGTGGTAGAGGATGTGTGCATCAAACTCTTTACATTGAACCAAATGATTGAGAAAATGAGGGGGAGAAGAAGAATAAATATATTTAGGTTTTTGGGATTTACAAACAGGCGTATGATAGGATTAATAGGAAGCTATATGGCAGGTATTAGTTGATTATATGGTGTTTGGTGCTCTGGTTAGGCTTCTGAATTGGAATCAAAAAGAGTATGACGATAGTGAAGCGTGTGTAAGAATAATGTAAGAAATGGTTGATGGTTAGGATTAATAGCGGAAGTGAGACAGGGGGTTGTGTTATGTCATCCTTGGTTATTCAATGTGTATAGGATGGGGTTATGAAAGAATTCGATGGTGTTAGAAAAGGTGTTTGAAGTGATGGAGAATGGAAGGAGTGGAGGGTGCACCTACCTATTGTTATGCGGATGCATTTGGTTCTGACTTGTTATGGCGAGTCTGAGACGGTTTGATAGAGGATTGGTGGAGAGATTGCCGGGTATGTAAAAGGAGGGGTTTGAAGGTTAACATAGAAATTGATAAGAGTAAGGTTATGGGTTGTGAGTGAGGACAGTCCTCAGTGTGAAGTTGATGTTAGATGGTGAAACAGCTGGAGCAAGTGTCTAGTTTAAATATTTAGGGTATGTGTTGGATGAGGAAGGAACGGATGATAAAGAGTGTAGTAGGGAAAGTTGGAATGGCAGGAAGGTGGCTGTGCAATAAATCGTTGGTGTGATGTAAAAGGGACAAGTCCATTGAGTGCGCTAGAGTCTACATGGAGTATGTTGTTACCGTGTTATTGTATGGTAGTTAGACTATGGTCTGGAATAAGAAGTATACGATCTAATTCAATGGTGTTTCAGATGGACATCTGTACGGGGCATGCTTAGGTGTGAAAAGGAATTATAAAGTGAGAATGACTAAGAGAAATGGTCCGTCGGCCAACTGTTGAGAAAGGGGTAAATGAGAGAATAAATGAAAGTATGTGAGATGGTTTGTCTGGGAAGGATGGATGAAAGTCGGTTGGTTAAGCGGATGTATAGTGGCAGAGTGTGTGGGAACCGACCGGCTGGGAACCGAAGGAGAAGTGGAATTGAGTCAGTGAACGAATGTCTGAAGAGAAGGAAATGTGAGTTTGGCAGAGGCGAAGAAAAGGTGCATGAGAGAGAGACATGGCGGGGTTTTGTATGGCGGGCATGGTTGTGCCCACCTGGGCCAGGGATGAACCCTTTACATTGACGAGTTTACCATAGTGAGGGTCCGTGCGCGTCCTATGAGCTCTAGGGTGGATTTCTTCTGTGACGAGCTGCTCACTAATTAATTGTACAGAGGGCCCGTTAAGGCTGCTTTTCTTTTCGACGTTTCTCATGTTCTCCTACTGCTTTTTCTTTTCCGATGTTGTACAGACCTTACCCCCAATCTTGGCGCAAAAGGGGAAGGTGAAGAAAGAAAGAAAGAATATATATATTATATATATATATATATTATATATATATATATACTAATATATATATATATATAATATATATAGTATATATATATATATATATTATATATATAACTTTTATTTTTGTATGTGATGGGGTTATGAAAGAATTAGAGTGGCAGGTGATGGTACTTTTCTGTTTCCGCTGCATGTTACGCACCTTACCCCCCCCCAGTTGGTTGTGGTGGTGGATAGTTAGAACCATTTGGTGTTGGTGGTGTGGTGGTGGTGGTGGTGGTGGTGGTAGGTGAGTAGAGTCCCTGGTGCGTAGTGGTGGTGTTGGTGGGTGGTGTGTTGTAGTGTGTTGGTGGGTGGCTGGTGGTGGTCGGGGTGGTGGTGGTGGTGGTGGCGGTTGTAGGTGGATGTACCTGGTGGTGGTGGTGTGGTTGTGGCCCACCTTAGGTTGGTGAGTGGTGGTGGTGGTGGTGGCTGATGATGGTGGTGGTGGTGGCGTGGTGGTGGTGGGGTGGTGGGTGGTGGTGGTGGTGGTGTCGGTGGTGTTGGTGGTGTGGTGGTGGTGGTGGTGGTGGCGGTGGTGGTTGGTGGTGGTTGTGTGTGGTGGTGGTGTGTGTGTGTGTGGGGATCGTGGTAGTGGTGGTGGTGGTAGTGGTGTGTATGGTGGTGGTGGTAGGTGGTGGCTGTGGTGTGGTCGCCGCGTTGTGGGCATATTCTTCTCGGAAGGCGGGTGGTGGTTGGTGGTGGTGGTGTGTGGTGGTGGTGGTGCGTGTGGGTCGTTGTTGGTGGTGGTGGTGGATGGTGTGGTTATTAGTGTGGTGGTGTGGTGGTGTGGTGGTGTGGTGCATAGACCTGGCGTTGGAAGTGGGTGGTGGTGGTGGTGGGTGTGGTGTTGGGATCGGGTGTAGTCGGGTAGGTGGGTGGTTGGATGGTGGGTGGTGGTGTGGGGTGGTGGTGTGGTCTCGAGGTGAGTGTGTGGCCGTGGTGGGTGGTGGTTGCGTGGTAGGTGGTGGTGGTCGTGGTGGTGGTGGTACAGTGGTAGGTGGTGGTGGTGGTGGTGGTGTGGTGGTGGTGTGGTGGTGGTGGTGTGTGGTGTGGTGGTGTACAGTGTGGTGGTGTGTGGTGTGGTGTGGTGGTGTGGTGGTAGTGGTGGTGTTGGTGGTTGTGGTGGTGGTGTGTTATGTGGTGGTGGTGTGGTGGTGGTGTGGTGGTGGTGGTGTGGTGTGCTATGTGGTGGTGGTGTGGTGGTGTGGTGGTGGTGGTGCTGTGGTTGTGGTGGTGGTGGTGGTGTGGTGTGTGGGAGTGGTGGTGGTGGTGGTGGTGGTGGTGGTGGTGGTGGTGGTGGATGGTGGTGGTGGTGGTGGTGTGGTTGGTGGTGGTGGTGGATGAGCGGTGCTGGTGGTGGTGGTGGTGGTGGTGGTGTGTGCGTCGGTTGAATGGTGGTGGTAGTGGTGTGTGTGGTGCTGAAACGTGTGGTGGTGGTAGCGATCAGGTCCGGTGGTCGGCTGGTGGTGTGTGGTCAGGTCGGTGGATAAGGTAAACAACACACGTGTGTACCAGGTGGTAGGTAGGTGTGTTGGGTGGTGGTGGTGGTGGTGTGGTGCGGAGAAATGATGGGGGGCAGTGGTGTGGTGGTGGTGCGTGCGTGGTGGTGGTGTGGTGTGGTGGTGTGTGGTGGTGTCGGTGCGTGGTGTGGTGTCGTGGTGTGTTGGTGGTGGTGTTCCCACGGTGTGTGTGGTTGGTGGTGGTGTGGTGTGTCCGGGGTACGTGCTAGGTGGTGGTGTGGTGGTGGTGGTCGGTGGTCGGTGGTGGTGTGTCCGCGTGCTGGTAGGTCGGTGGTGGTTGGTGTGGTGGGAAGGTAGTGGTGGTGGTGTGGTGGTGGTGGTGGTGGTGGTGTGTGGGTTTTTTTAATGGTGGCGTGGTGGTGGTGTGGTGGTGGTGGTGGTGGTGGTGGTTGGTGGTGGTGGTGTGGTGGTGGTGTGGTGGTGTGGATCTCTCTTTCGTTGGGTG
>JABUQX010030340.1:15000-25000 GCA_015478945.1 Trachelipus rathkii
TAGTTCGATCTTGCTTGTTCTCGCGCAGTTCAGGCTAGAGATAATGCGTATATAGGAAGAAGAAAACTTATCGTTCTGTTATTAAACTCGCTAATTTTTATTTAACTCGGAATATAGTTCCTCGGATATTGTTCGAAGCAAAACGAACGATCAGTAAACAAAAGTGCTCTGACCTTCGGGTTTTGCTACTGACAAAATTTTCTGGCATCATGACAAAACATCTCAAAATATTTAATTTCTTCATACCTGCCTTTTCCCCTCTTATTTGCTTTGATGGTGTCCTCCAACTAAAAAAACTAATCTCTTTAGCCTTTTACCTTCCTCTAACTCAACCCTAGACGACTCCAGCAATCATCCACCTGCTGCTGTCTTCCTCTCAACTGACCAATGCCTTATTTGTGATTTTATTTGTTCGGGTTCATGTCCCTTCTCCATGAGTTTTTAATGATGATTAGTCCAAGTTGGCACCGTACTTAGTTCGATAATACTCTCTTACCTCAGTATTAACACTTCCAACCTATTTCGAAGAAAGGACAGGCTCTGACCTTTCTAAACCCCCTTTTTTTTTTTTTCCTTAAAATTATCGCACTATTGCTCTCCATTGTATTCGTTGTCTAGATCTTTGAAAATTATTCTTAGCTTCTCATTTTCTTAATCAACTAGGATAATTCCCTTCTTTCCGATCATAAGCATGGCTTTCAGTGCTTGAGCTCTACTGGAAATATACTATCAAATCTCACAGAATTATCGACCTCTGCTCTTAGCCACTATGAGGAGTCTTGTATGGTGGCTCTTTATATAATCAAGTATTTGACTGGAAATAATGTGTCGCTGCTCTCCAAACTCTCTTCTTTTGCGTTTCCTTCTGCTCTTCGCTTACTTTTGGCTAGCTTTCTTTAAAATTATTCCCAATGCTCTGTTTTAAATGTCGACTTTTTTCTATCGTTACAATAGTGGTTCCCTCAAAGTTCTGACTTATTAACTTTATTACATATTTTAATTAACGATCTATGCCGCTCATCTAACCTTTTCTATTCCTATGAGGATATCTCTCGGCATTCCGTTCTTCTACTCATTTAAAATCTGCCCTCTAGATACAAATTAGTAAGTTGTATGTTTGGAGTTTGAACTAATATTTCTAAGTTATGGGAGATTTAGGAAATAAGCTATCCTCATAAAATCAGCATCAGTATTTGAGGATGCAGATGCGGTTGCAGATAGTGAAAATGGCTTGAAATATCTATCTTCCACCCTAATATAATATATATATAGTATATATATATATATATATATTATATAAATATTAATACAAATATTTATATTACAATATTATATATTTTAATAGATATATAAATATATATATATATGTAAATACCCTCTGATATTTTCACCATGCTGGGATTCGATCCTGGACCCTAGCAGATGACGTGCAAGTGTTTGACCACTACGCCACACGAGACAAAAAAAGAACCCGAAAAAACACTTCTATATCCAAGCAGAGCATGACTACGTGTCTTTCCCGCTCGCACTCGGCGTAGGCCAAACAGGTACCCGCATGGTGAATAAATAATACCAAAAACCGGGGTCAATATGTACATAAGAAATGCAATAACCTGGATCTCACCAATTTTGTATTTGAAATACCCCCCTTATTTTGTCTCGTCGTGGCGTAGTGGTCTAACACTTGCACGCTCATCTTGCTTAGGGTCCAGGATCTGAACCCATCATGGTGAAAATATCAGGAGTTATTTACAAATACAAATTTGATTGCAGGTTATTGCATCTCTTGTACATAATTACCCCCGGTTCTTGTGGTATTTACAAATACAAATTTAATTGCAGGTTATTGCATTTCTTATGTACATATTGACCCCCGGTTCTTGGTATTATTATTCACCAAGCGCGGTACCCTGTTTGGCCCTACGCCACGTGCGAGCGGGAAAGAAACACCGGTATAATGCTCTGCGTTGGATAGTTGAGAAGTGTTCTCTGTTCATTTTTCTCTCCGTGGGCCGTAGGGTCAAACACTTGCACGTTCATCTCTAAGGTCCGGATCGAATCCCAGCATGTGAAAAAATATCAGGGTATTACAAATATATATATATATATATATATATATATATATATAATATATTAATATAATATATAATATATATATATATATAAATTATATATAATATATATATATATATATTATAATATTATATATATATATATATATATATAGTATATACTTATATATATATATATAATATAAGGGGTGGACCAGATAGATATTCAAGCCACTTTCACTATCTGCAACCGCATCTGCATCCTCAAATACTGATGCTGAATTTATGAGATAAGCTTATTCCTAAATCCCCATGAACTTAAAATATTGTTCATAACTCAAACAACACTTGCTAATTGTAATCTAGAGGGACAGATTTTAACATGAGTAGAAGAACGGGCAAGCGAGAGATATCCTCATATGAATAGAGAAAGGTTATATATGACAGCAGCGAGATCGTTAATAAAGATATTAATAAAGTTAATAAGTCAGAACTTTGAGGGAACCACTTTTGTAACGATAGAAAAAAGTCGACATTTAAAACAGAGCATTGGGAATAATTTTAAAGAAAGCTAGCCAAAAGTAAGCGAAGAGCAGAAGGAAACGCAAAAGAACAGAGTTTGGAGAGCAGCGACACATTATTTCCAGTCAAATACCTGATTATATAAAGAGCTACCATGGAAGACTCCTCCTCATAGTGGCTAAGAGCAGAGGTCGATAATTCTGTGAGATTTGATAGTATATTTCCAGTAGAGCTCAAACACCGAAAGCCATGCTTATGATCGGAAAGAAGGGAATTAATTCCAGATGATCTAAGAAAATGAGAGCAAAGAATAATTTAAAAGATCTTAGATAGAATTCATGCGAGAGCAATAGTGCGATAATTAGAAAGGTCAGAGCCTGTCCTTTCCGAAATAGGTTGGTAGTGTTCATACTGAGGTAAGAGAGTATTATCAAACTAAGTACAGCGCCAACTTGAACTAATCATCATTAGAAACTCATGGAGAAGCGGCATGAAACCCGAACATATTTATAATCACAAGAATAAGCATTCGGTGAAGGAAGACAGCAGCAGGTGGATGATTGCTGGAGTCGTCTAGGGTTGAGTTAGAGGAAAGCAAAAGGCTAAAGAGAGTTTTTTTTCAGTTGGAGGACACCATCAAAGCAAATAAGAGGGGAAAAGGCAGGTATGAATAAATTAAATATTTTGAGATGTTTTGTCAAGATGCCAGAAAAATTTGTCAGTAGCAAAACCAGAAGGTCAGAGCACTTTTGTTTACTGATCGTTCGTTTTGCTTCGAACAATATCCGAGGAAACTATATTCCCGAGTTAAATAAAAAATTAGCAGTAATAACAGAACGATAAATTTTCTTTTCCATATACGCATATCCTAGCCGAAACTGCGCGAGACAAGCAAGATCAACTATGATTTTTGAGGAGGAAAGAAATATTTTTATAAAGAACGAATGGACCTGCTTATTTCACACTGATCCAGAAGTGGCGAAGTTCGATTTATTCAGCATTCTAGACAATCTGAAGAAACTAGACTAGGAAACCTCACATGTTCCTAGTTGTCTCAACCAATTCTGTAATCCCTCGACCTAAGCTTCACTACTAGTCATTCTATCACAAATACCTCAACTCCTTTCCTATTGGTAAATTTAATGCTTTCTCTCACCAGTTCTCATCTAACCAAGCGCCCACCCTCTGGCACTTTATTCGGGCTGATTTAAATGGCTTTGCATTGTTTAACGCTGACTATCCCTGGAGTGTTCGCTTTAACTCTGAAAATGCTTCGGCTTTGCCAATTAGGTGTTTGACTGTAATCGCTGATGGGTGCGATTTTTTCTTGTTTTTGTTACATGAGCAAAACAACAAGCGATTTCCTTTTGTTTTTTTCTTTTGTTTATTTGAAATGTAATACTTTTTATTTTTCTAATTTGATATTGTTTTTAAGTATTCATAGCATATTTCACTACTAATATTGTTGAAAATTTTTTTTTTTTTTTTTTTCATAACTGTATGCATAAATAACTGATTTGAAATGTTTGCAAATTAGACACGATTTTATTTCTTTTTTTAATGTTGAGTTGGGAAAAAATTTAGAAGCGTAAATTGTTTTAAACATTAACATTATTCCTAATGGTAATTGATTTGGATAATTCTTTTAAAAATTTTTTAAAATCGGTGTACCAAACTGCATGCCTCCACTTTCAAATCAGTCATTTATGCAGTATATAGAGCTATACGAAACTAAAGTAGTTCAAGGTTTATTAGTAAACAAATTGACTAAATAATTTATAAAAAAAAACAATTTAAAATATTAAAAACATAAACTATGCAAAAACAACACCTTCGAAAAACAAAAACAAAAGGCAGGTTTTATTTTTTTATTTTTTTTTTTATTTTTTTTTTAGAAATCTAAACTACCGTTGTAACCTTGCCCAACAAAGTGGCTTTATTCCAGTCCCATTATCTGCATTGTACCTTCAATAGTTTGAGTTACTGATGCATCCAACTCGTTGGTGGCAATAAAGCCCAATGACTCTTCTTTTTCCAATTTACTTTCTCTTCCCCACCCCCCAATACCGCGGGGGGCACCAAGGAAAATGGACCGTTCCTTCAATTTCTTCAGTTTCATAGGCCCAATATTAATAAACATCATATTTTTGACTAAATTCCTCTTTACAGCAGAACAACAGTTTTCCAAAATCTCTTTCTGAACCTTATGGGAAATATATTTCACATTTTTCGAACAATTTTGTAGATGTTGAGGAAGTAACAACCAACATACCCAGCTTCATCACGAATACGAAGCAAATTATTAAAAACACCCGATTCCATAACTGCAATACTTATTGGCAAATCACGAGCTGCTCAAAAAGAAGACTTCATTATACAAACTAATTTATAGTCCCCTTTGATTTTGGTTATTTTAATAGCTATATATTTAGTGGAATGATGTTGGTGTCTGACATCTAGTCTCACCAATTTCACAATATTGAGGAAATTATTGGCGGTTTTTTACTGGCTTCCTTATGCCATTCTGATTTCATATGATTCTTCATATTCTCATGAATATGAAAGTTAAAGGGCCGGACAATAAAAGATCCCTGAAAACTATAGTTTTAAAAAGCCATGGGAATAAACATAGAAAATATTGACGAAGTATGAAGCCATGTGAGCCACATCAAGGAATAATGAAGAAGTTTGCAGGGTTGAGAAGAGAATTTGTTATTATGCTTACCAAATAAAAAATAGTAAATTAGTTAATAGTAATTTTTTATTTAAATTACCCCATTAAATGAATGTTGTACGTTTGTAATTAATTTCGTTTTATCTATACATAAACCCCAATTTTTTTTTTTTTTTTTTACATTTTTAAGAGGTGGGGCAAGTACTCTTCTTGCCCTACCATGTGGCACCTCCATGCTGTCAATATGTGAATTGTAGTATTTTAGAGCTAAAATAAAATACGAAAATGTTAACTATACTACCGCAATATTTATTAAGGTGTTACCTTGCAAAACGATTTTCTTCAACAGTATCTCTGTCTTAGAAAACTATTTGAGAGGTTAACTACTTTAAAAGTATAGTTCAATATATATATATATAATATATATAATATATATATATAATATATATATATTATATATATATATATATATATATATATATATGTAAAATAAAATATATAATATATATATATAAATATATGATATATACGGCTTAATCTGTTTTACGACTCCGTCAGTTTTGAATTTTTTTTTGTTTTTTTTTAATATATTTCTAGTATATGATCCTAACAATCAATTTAAGTGGTGACGGACATGATTCAAAAATATATAGGACCTTTCCGTTTTGCGACTCCGTCAGTTTTAATTTTTTTTTTTTTTTTTTTTCACACAAGGAAGGAAGAGTTACCCGCAAAGAGATAATGAGGAGGGGTCTCTCGCCTTCGGGGGAACTACAAGGGTAAGGACTATTTCCCCCCCGGGGAGGGTCCGAAACACCCGCTCTTTGGTATTTGGGTGTCGCGGGGGGTCCTCCGCCCCTCCCCTACGGGGTATGGAAAACGTCCCCCCCTCTGTCCCCCGTCGGCTCGAGCCCCCTAAAAAATTTTTTTTTTTTTTTTTTTCAAGTTTTTGTAAAAAAAATTTAAAATTTTTTTTTTTTTTTTTTTTACATTATTGTAATATAGCTTTATACGCTGATTCCAATATGTAATTGTTTTTCTCTAAGTGTTGCTACTTTTTCGAGATATTCATATACGAAAAAATATATATATAGGCCTATTTTTATTTTTTTTTTTTTTTACATTTTTTATAATAAGCCATATACGCTGAATTCCAAATATTAATGGTTTTCTGTAAGTGAGTACTTTTCCGAGATATTCATTTTTGAAAAAAATATTTGAACATAAATGTGATTTTGAAAAAATTATTTAAAATATTTCGAACTTTTGAATCATGTCCGTTACCACTGAAATTCATTGTTGGAATCATATAGTAGAAATATATTAAAAAAAAAACAAAAAAAAATTAAAACTGACCGGAGTCGTAAAACAGAATAGGACCTATATATATATATATAATCTCTTTCTTTTTATAAAGTAAAATAATTAAAAAACCTGTTTTGTTTTAACTCCGTTAGTTTTGATTTTTTTTTTGTTTTTTTTAAAAAGCATATTTGCTAGTCGTATGATCCTAACAATGAATTGTTCAGTAGTGAATTGACATGTCTTAATTTGTTGAATTAGTTTTAAAGGTCTCTGTAAAAATCACATTTTTAATCAATAAAATTTTAAAAATGAAAATCTCGAAAAGTACGAAACTTACAGAAAAACCAATTTTGCATATTTGAAATCAGCGTATAAAGCTTATATAAAAGTGTAAAAAAAAAAAAAATAAATAAATTTTTTCATAAATAAAATATCTCGAAAAGTACGAGACTTACAGAAAAAACAATTATATATTTGGAATCAGCGTGTTAAACCTATTACAAAAATGTAAAAAAAAAAAAAAAAAAAAAATAGGGGGCCCGGGGGCGACGGGGGACAGAGGGGGGGGGGTTTTCCATTAACCCCGGGGGGGAGGGGGGGGAGAACCCCCGCGACACCCAATACCAAAGAGCGGGGTTCCGGAGACCCTCCCCCGGAGGAGGGGGAAATAGTCCTGCCGTCGTTCCCCGGAAGGCCGAGAGACCCCGACTCCTGCCATCTTTGCGGTTTACCCTTGGGTATTCCTTTAGTTAAAAAAAAAAAAAAAAAAAAAAATAAAACTGACGGAGTCGTAAAACGTAACTGGTCCTATATATTTTTGAATCATGTCCGTCACCCCTTAAATTGACTAGTTAAGGATCATATATAGAAATATATATAAAAAAAAAAAGAAAAAAAAAAATCAAAACTGACGGTCTTAAAACATAACAGGTTCCTATGATATATATATATATAATATTATAATATATATATATATATATATATATATATATATATATATATATATATATATTATAATATAATATATATAATATATATATATATATATATAATATAATATATATATATTATAATATATATATATATTATTATATATATATATATATATATATATATATATAAATTGCGATGTGTATCTCTTACAGAAGCGCCACCTGCCTGCAGTCTAACCCGGATGAGGAACGGATTTCTGCCCGGGGGGCGTGCAGGGCAAGAATTAACAACACCCCCCCCTCCACCAGGAGGGACATTGTCGACAGGATCCGGTTATGCTACTTTACTATTGTTCTCCTCCTATTTATCTATCTATGTCTCAAATCTGCCTTTTCTGTCTATCTTTACTCTCATTGTAGGGAGACTACTACTCCTCCGGTCGGGAGATGTCGAGGGCAATCCGGGTCCCCCTAAATATTACTGCCCTATTTGCCAAAAACAAGTTGGTCTAAATAGCATCCAGTGTGCTAGTTGCAAGGGATGGGTGCACCTGACTTGCTCACCATTCCGGACCCCCAGATACAGTATGGGCTACACCTGTACAACCTGTAGCCCCCACACCACCAACCAAAACCCACTTCCGACCAAACCTAATCCCCAAACACTCAACATATTACAATTTAATATCAATGGCTTAACCAACAAATCCATAGAACTCAACCACTTCCTGAAAAAAAACAATATCCACATAGCCATTATACAAGAAGCCTCTCTCGCCCAAAACACCCCGCTCCCCACATTCTATGGATACGATGCTATATATTCCCCCTCCCAACCTCCTCACCACTCCCTTCTAACACTGATCCATAATAGCATACCATATCATAATACAACTTCTAACACTTCCGCACAATTCCCGCCGCATTAATAAAATCCCCAATCTGTTCTCATGAACTCTTGAACAAGCCCACCATACAATCTTTTCAACTTTATCATTCGCCACCTTAAATCCGCTATCTACCCAAACCCGCCCCAAAAAACCTCACACACACCCCTATCAACAATACCTACACACCAAAATCTCATCCTTGGAGGCGACTTCAACGCCCACCACACTGCCTGGTACGAAGACTACCCATCCGATCCCCGGGGTATCCATATTCTCAACGAACTAGAATCCCTTAATATCCTTAACTCTAAAAAACTCCCCACCAGAATTCCTCCCCAAGCCAACCAATCCTCTACCTCACCAGACGTCACATTTTGTTCCCCCTCCCTACATCACAGACTAACCTGGGACACAACCACCGACCTACAATCAGATCATCTCCCCATCCTCATATCTCTGGCCTCTCCGCACCAAACTCCCAAAAAAAAGACCACCACATACACTACTACAAAAAAGCTTAACTGGACAGAATTTTAACTACCTATCGAATCCCCATATAAACCCTACCAAACCCAATACATGAACAACGTAGGTGAGCGAGTGTGGTAAAGCTACGGACTTTCTCGCTCTTAGGTTCTCTACATATCCTTTAAACAACAACAATCATCAAAATCAGCCACCTCTACATACCTAAGGGTCACAGAAAATCCTACAACCCCAACAACCTATCCCCCGAAATCAGTTCAACTTATTAAACAAAAGAAAACTCCTCCGAAAACTCCGGCCATACACCACAATAACCCAAACAACTTAATTAACGTAAACACCCAAAATCTCTGAACTCTGAAACCAACCAACATACCACTAACCAAGTTTTACAAGAATACCTACAGACGCAACAATCTCACGCATGGATAAAGAAAACCTGGCAGGTAATCAAAAAACTAAACAACTCGCAAAACAACCCCCTCTCCCTCACACGAATCCCCATCCTTGCCCGATAACTCCCTCCCTTCCTCAAAACAACAAGCAGACAGCCTCGCAAAACACTACGCTAATATCTCCCGTAAACCAACTCACCCCAATAATAGGTTAATAAAAAAACAACTCAAAAACTTCCCTCAGATCACAACCCTCCTCCTCCTTTCACAACCAACATGATATCAGAGACAATCAAAACCCTAAAAAATTCACCAGCAGCAACAGGACCAGACGCAATCACGGACTTCCACCTGAAACACCTAGGAAGAAAAGCAATTCTCCTCATCACAGAAATCTTTAACAAATCTTGGAAACTCAATTATATACCCACAATCTGGAAACAAGCATTCATTCTCCCTAAACTTAAACCCAAAAAAGACCCCAATTCCCCATCCTCCTATCGCCCAAATCTCTCTCCTCTCCACCATCAGTAAACTGCTGGAGAAACTAATATTAAACAAAATATCCCCACACATCACCCTCCCAGAATTCCAACACGGATTTAAAAGCAATCATTCAACAACAACAGCCCTCACCTCCCTCACCCAACACAACACATAATTAATGGCTTCAACCAATTCCCATCACACAGATCCATACTCACAGCCATCGACATTAAACAAAGCCTTTGACACTGTCCCCACA
>JABUQX010030341.1:0-10000 GCA_015478945.1 Trachelipus rathkii
ATGATTGCTTTTGTAACTGATGAGAAGGATGCGAGGAGGTGTGGAAAGAACACTTCGAAAATCCTGCACAATATTAACAGTATGAAGAGGTGATAGTGTGTGTGGGTTTGATGGTGCGAGGAATAGGTATTTTGGGGAGGTCATTAGTAAGGAAGGGAGGTAATGGGTAGAAAGTTGAAGAATGGTAAATCTACTGGTAGGCACAGATGAAATTACTGGTGAAATGATCAAGGGCCGGAGGCAGATGGTGATTGATTGGATTTGGAAGTTGTGTGTAATAAAGCGTTTATGGGAGGGTATAGTTCAGAGATTGGAGGAGGCAGTAATAGTACCCTTATGAAAGGGTAAGGATAAAGAAAAGGGGAGCTGTAGAAATTATAGGGGAAAAAGTTTATTGAGTGTTGTAGGAAGATATATGTGCAGGCTTGTACCGGTCGAAGAGTGCGTCGGTGACTGAAGGACTGATTGGTGAAGAACAAGGTGCGTTGCAGGAGTGGCAGAGGATGTGTGGATCAAATCTTTACATTGAAACAAATGAAAATGAGGAGAAGAAGAATAAATTGTATTTGGGTTTTATGGAATTGCAGCAGGCGTATGATGGGGTTAATAGGGAAGCTCATGGCAGGTGTTAATGATATAGTGTTAATTGGTAGAGCTTCTGAATGGAATCAAAAGTATGTATGAGGATAGTGAGGCGTGTGTAGAATAATGGTGTCAAGGTGATTGGTTTTAGTATTAATAGCGGAGTGAGAGAGGCAGGGTTGTGTTATCTCCTTGGTTATTCAATTTATATATGGATAAGGTTATAAAAAAGGGTGACAGAAAATAGTGTTAGAATGATGGAGAATGGAGATATGGAGGGTACCCTATTATATTGCGAGATGATTTGAGAAGTTTCTACCTTGGCGAATCAGAGAGAGTTTGAGAGGAAGGGGTTGGTATAGGAATTTGGCAGGGTGTGTGTGTAAAAAGGAGAGAGTTTGAAAGTAAACGTATAGATAAGAGTAAGGAGGATATGGTTGTGAGTGGGGACAGTCCTCAGTGTGAAGTTATATGTTAGATGGTGAGAGCAGCTGGAACAGGAGTGTCTGAGTTTAAATATTTAGGGTATGTGTTTAATGAGAAGGGAAAGGATGATGCAAGTGTGTAGTAGGAAGTTGTGAATAGTAAAGCAAGGTTGCTGGTGCAATTAAATCGTTGAGGTAATGTAAAGGGACTAGAATCTTGAACTAAGGGTCTTATCAAAGAAGTACCTATTACCTAATATTATTGTATGTAGTAGTGAGGACATGATTAACGGAATAAGAGTATGGATCTAAGGTTCAGAATTTAGATGGACAATCTTAGGGGGCATGCTCTAGGTGTGAAGAATTGATAAAATGAGGAATGAACATATTAAGGGAATTGTGTGGTGAAGAAAGGGGGTAAAATGAGAGAATAAATGAAATATGTTGAGATGGTTTGAGGTCATGTGAAGGATGAATGATAATCGATTTTTATGGTCTATTTAATTATAGATTGTGCTGAGAATTAACCGGCTGGGAAGCAGAAAGAAAAGTGGATTGAGTCCGTAAAAGGAATGTCTTGGGGAGAGAAATGTGAGTTTGGCTTAGGCGAGAAAGGTGCATGATAGGGAGAGAATGACGGGGTGTTGTAAGGGGGGAGGGTATGTTTTTGGCCCACCTGGGCCAGGGGATGAACCTACATGACGACCCATAGCGATGGTCCGTCACGGTCCCATGAAGCTCTAGGGTGGATTTTCCTGATTGCGACGAGGTTCTTACTAATTAATGGTAGAGGACGGTAAAGGAGCTGGGCTTTCTTTGGAGCATTTGTCCATGTTCTCCCTACCTGCTCTTTTCGATACTTTGTAGCCGCACCACTCATCTTGGGAAGAAAAGGTAGTAAAAGCAAAGGAAGAAGAAAGAAATATATATATATATATATATATATATAACATATATATAACATATATATATATATATATATATATATATATATATATATATATATATATATATATATATATATATATATATATATATATATTTATATATACTTTTCTATATATATATATATATATATATATATAGAAATATATATATATATAAATATATATATATATATATTAGTAAAAGATCCTTTGTTGCTATAAAATTATATATGACAAGTACACTTCATTAATAACACTTTACTAATTTAAAAACATTAAAATTCTATTAATACAAGTTTTCTATTTGTAATTTCATCTTATAGTAGGTTGGTCTTTCAGTAAGCTTTTGTAGTAGGGTGACATTTGCATTATTTGGTTCTGGATTTTTTCTATTTTGTAATCTCCAGGGCAGCGGTTGTAGTTGGGAAGATTGTATACGCAGAAGGCTTCTGTAATTTTTCTTTTATTGGCGTCATGTATGTATGTTTCTGATATTTGTCATATTATGAATGTTTATTTGATGGTTTTGGGTTAGTCTATGGTGTATGAGAACAGAATTTTCGTGGTGTGTGTCCAGGTTATATTTGTGTTGGTATTTCCTGCGGTTAAAATCTATTATTTTGCCATAATAACTATTGTCACAATTGTTGCATGCTATTTTATATAGGCAGGGGGGATTTTTTTGTTTTGATTTGGGGCATTTTAAGACTTTTTTAATTAGAATATTGTTGGAGGGAATCAGTTGTATGTGGTTTGGTATGATCTTTTTTATGTTGTTAGTGTTTATGTTTGGTATCAGTATGTATGCTTTACGTGTATTGTGTTGGGAGGTATTTACATCATAGAATTTTTTATTTGCGTTTTTGAAAGCTTTGTAAATTATGTTGGGGGGATATTTGAGTTTTTGGAAGGTGTTTTTTAGAAATTCTGTTTCTTTGTGTAAATGTGCAGGAGAGCATATTTTGAAAGCTTGTAGGTAAAGTGCAGAAAGTGTGGCTTGTTTAGTGTTGTTTGTGTGTGTGCAGAGTCCCAATGGATGTATGTGGGGTTGGATTTGGGTTTTCTATAAACAGTGAAAGAAGGTTTGGTGTTGTGGTCGGTGGATATAAGTGTATCTAAAAAGGGGATGGTGTTGTTTGTAGAAGTTTCCATTGTAAATTGTATGTCTGTGGGTAAGGTGTTTATGAAATTTAGAATGTTGTGTGGGTTTGTTGTGACTGGGACAGCTGCAAATATGTCATCTACATATCTGAGCCAGACACAACCGGAAAGAAGTTGGTGAGGGAGAAAGTGATAATGTTCAAGAAGTTCCATGTATATGTTGCTGAGCATGGGTGACAGGGGAGAGCCCATGCTCAGGCCTTGTGTTTGTTTATAAAAGTGTTGATCAAATTGAAAGTAGTTATGTTGTAGGGTGAGAAAGATGAGTTGTTGTAGGATAGAAAATGGGTATGAGAGAGTTATGTTATAATCATTTATGTATTTAGTTAGAACCAACAACTCAACTCAAATCCTACTAGGTACCATTTCCAACTCCCATTTCAAAAACACACTAGACTTCATAAACAAAACTTCCTTTATCAACACAAAAACTCACACTTTCACTACATCATCATGATGTCATCTTCCTTTTCACGTCTGTCCCTGCTCCACACCTCTTCGAACTTGAGTGTGCTAGGGTTTTGCATGAGGGTATGTTGTTACCCGTGATACTGTATGGTAGTGAAACTATGGTCTGTAATAAGAGGCATAGATATAAGGTGCAATGTGTTCAGATGGACAATCTTAGGGACGTGTTAAATGCGAGAAGAATTGATTAAATGAGGAATAAATGCATTAGGGAGTTATGTGGTGTGAAGAAAGGCATAAATGAGAGAATAAACGAAGGTACAATAAGATGGTTTGTGGTCATATGGAAAGGATGGATGAAAGTTGGTTGGTAAAGGGGATGTATAGTGGTGAGTGTGCTGAGAATCAACCAGCTGGGAGACCAAATAAAAGTGGATTTGGTCAGTAATGGAATGCCTAGAGGAGAGGAATATGAATTTGGCAGAGGCGAGAAGAAAGGTGCACAACAGGAGTGAATGGCTGTATTTTGTGAGAGGGTATGGTTGTGGGCATGGCCCAGGGGATGACGACATACCACAGTGAGAGTCCATCACAGTCTTGTAAAACCCTTTGGTGGATTTTTGACTGGGATGAGTTCTCACTAATGGGTAAAAGGGGAAGGTAATTGAAGGTTTTCTTTACGACTTGCATCATATTCTTCTACTACTTTTCTTTTTATAGTGTATGCAATGCACCTCACCCCCAATCTGGGGAAAGGAAGTGAATGATATACAATATATATATATATATATATATATATATATATCGAATATATATATATATACTTATATATATATATACTACTATGCCTCATATACATATATATATATATATATATATATATATATATTTATATCTCATGATTTGAGTTCTGTGTGGCGAATCTGAAGAGTTTGAGAGGATTGGTAAGAAATTTGGCAGGGTGTGTGTAAGGAGGGGCTTGAAAGTTAACACGTGGATAAGAATGGAGTTATGGTTGCCGAGGAAGGGGACAGTCCTCAGTGTGGGGGTATGTTAGATGGTGAGAGAGCAGCTGGAACAAGTGTACGAGTTTAAATATTTAGGGTATATATATGTTGGATGAGAAGGGAGCAGATGATGCAGGTGTAGTAGGAAAGTTATGTGTGAATGGCAGGAAGGTGGCTGGTGCAATTAAATCATTAGTGAGATGTAAAGGGACTAAGTCTTGGGTGTTCTAGGGTCTTACATGAGCATATGTTGTTACCTGTGTTGTGCATAGAACAGCGCCTTTGGTCTGGAACCAGAGGTATAGATCTAGATACCATTATCTGAAGATGGACAACCCTAAGGGAGTGCTAGGTGTGAGGAAAATTGATAAAATGAGGAATAGACTATTAGAAGTTATTATTGGCCAGCAAAAGGGGTAAATGAAATAAATGAAAGTATCTGTTGAGATGGTTTGGTCATGTGGAAAAAGGATGAATGATAGTCAGTTGGTTAAAAAGCGGATGTATAGTGGCGAGAGTGTGTTGGGAAATCGACCGGCTGGGAACTGAAGAAAAAGTGGATTGAATTATTAAAGGAATGCCTGTAGGAGAGAAATAATGAGTTTGGTGATGAGGCGAGAAAGAAGGTGTATAACAGGAGTGAATGGCGGGATTGTGTTGTCAGGTGTATGGTTGTGGCCCACCTGGGCCAGGGATGAACCCCATTAACGATCTACCATGGTGAGGGTCAGTCGCTGTTCATGAAGCTTTGGGGTGGATTTTCTGACTGCGACGAGTTCTCACTAATTAATGTTAGGGGGCGGTAAAGGCTGGGCTTTTCTTTCAACTTTGTCATGTTCTTCTACTGCTTTTGTTTTCCATGCTCATCACGCACCTTACTCCCATTCTTGGGAGAATAGATAGGAAGATAAAAGAAAGAAAAGAAAGATATATATATATATATATATATATATATATATATATATACTATATATATATATATATATATATATATATTATATATATATAATATATATATATATACTATTTATATATATATATATATATATATATATATATATATATATATATAACTGCTATATATATATATAGTATATAGTATATATATATATATACTTATGCTGCTATATACTGCTGCTCTTACTTAACCTTATATATATGTATCTTGCTGCTGCTATATAACCTTATATATATATGCTATACTTTATCTGCTGCTTTATATATATATGAAATATGCTGCTGCTATATATATATATATATATATATATATATGTATATATATATATATATATATATATATATATATATATGCCTTGCTTATATATATATATATATATATATATATATATATATATATATATATACCAGCGTGGTGAGCTGCTTTTTAGTAAGTATATTTTATTAGTATTGGTCCCGGTGTCTTAAGTCCGTCAGTCAGTCAGTCAAAATTTCAAGGGAATTTTAGGTATGTAGGGAATGTTTTTTTTGTTTGTATCATATTGGGTATAATTTATTTATGTCAAGTATGATTGTGGTGTGAAAGGTGAAAGTGTGTGGATGTGGAGGATGGGTGGTCAGGAGACGTTTACTAACCGCTGTCCTTTCACTTCCTATCATTTCAGTTTTCATAACCTATTATTCTAACTTTACTGTTGTGTGGTCATCTGACTTTAGGCTGCTGAAAGGGAGTGATTGTTTTTTTTTTGTTTTTCACTTGTTACTTTTTTTTTTCTTTTCTTTTTTAGGGAATAAAATTAATATTTTGAATGTTGGATGGTACCGAGTTTCATTGGTGGCATTGTGGAACCCCTTTTTCTTGTGTTGGGGATGTAGAATCTTCTTTAACAGCAGGTACTGATTTAAGGGTAATTCTTATTATTATTATTATGATCAATATGATGGTTATTATAATGATTATTCTTATTACTATTAGTATTATTATTACTTTTATTAGTGGTAGATTACTGTTTTTTTATAGGATTGAAGTATTGGGTTCTGGTCTTGTCTGGTAGTGTGGTAAACCGGTAAACCAAGGTGAAGGTCTACTGTGGTCACCGGTAGTCTATTGGGAAAGTGGGAAAGTGAAGTGAAACAAGAAACTGGACAGTAACACTGTTTTTATTTGTTTTTATTTTATTCTTAATTTATTTCATATTATAGTGTGATTATCTGATCATTTACTATTATTATTTAATATTTAATTTAATATTTATTATTATTTATTTTATTTCATTATTTTAGTATTTTCTTATTTATTATTGTTATGCTATGTTAGGGGTTTGTTTTTTTGTCTCATTTCAGTTTTTTTCCTTGGGCTGGTTCTCACGTCTGGTTTTCCGGTGACTGGAAATCAAAGTCATATCTCGGATACGGAGGAGAAAAATTCAGTACTTGGCTACCGACCAAAAAGACACCTAAAACATGACTGTAGTGACTGTGGTACTACATAGATTATGAAATTGGAAAATAAAGACTAGATTGATATTTGGAAACTAAAATAAAAATCGTAATTGAAAATCAAAATTGGAAAATATAAATTGAAAATATAAAAGAAAAATAACGAGAAAATTACAAAGAAGATTTGGGAAAAACATTTTGAAAATAGAAAAAAATTGAAAGTAAAACTTAAATAAAAAGTATAGGTACCATAAATAGTATAGGTACCATAAATAATATAGGTACCATAAGTA
The DNA here is from genome assembly GCA_015478945.1 of Trachelipus rathkii. Taxonomy (NCBI): domain Eukaryota; kingdom Metazoa; phylum Arthropoda; class Malacostraca; order Isopoda; family Trachelipodidae; genus Trachelipus; species Trachelipus rathkii. Next base: position 7,200 of record JABUQX010030341.1, read on the forward strand.
GTGGAAATAAAACTTAACAATAAAGTATAGGTACCAAAGTGGCAAAATAAACTTTGAACACAAAGTGATGGTACCGAAACTTGAACAAAAACTATTGACAATTTTGCATATTTGATATTTATTTTTTTTAAATTTATTGTCTATTATATTTCTATATTTTGCATGCATAAGATAATAATGTAGTAGATAACCTTGTAGTATATTGTAGTAACTGGTAGTGGCATACTATAGTGGTTTTTCGGAATGAGTAAGTGGTATTGGGATGCCATGTAGATTAATTTTTGTATTCTATTAAGTGGTATTGGGATATCGTGTATAATAATTCTTGTACTCGTGTATTCGTACATATTGGGGAATAATTAAATAACTATAAAAATTTGTAAGATAAATATAATCGGTGCGAGTTCTTTTTATTTTATTTTTTCATTGTAATAAATCTAAAGTGTCTGTGTTTGTTATTTTATCCCCCTTCAGTTGCCCTGGAAGACAGCCTCATGACCATTTAAATTCAGATTATTGTAGGTTTATTTAACGTAAATCTGCTATATTGGTGTATATATATATATATATATATATATATATACTGCTATATATATATATATATATATACTATATATATATATAACATACTATTACTACTACTGCTATACTACTACTCTTTGCTCTATATATATATATATATGGATTAACCGCACTAATACAAAATCCAGAACAGTTTACATCAACAACAGAGTACCTCAAGGCACAATACAATCCCCCACACTATTCAACCTATTTACGGCCGATCTACCACAACCACAAACAGATTTGCACAATCATAACAACCTTCGCAGATGACATCACCATAGCCTCTGCACCAGAACACAAGCTTACGACCTGAACCTGACACAGCAATACATCAATCAGCAGCAAGAGCATGGCTAACAAGAATGTCCGCCTCACCAGGCTCGTCTTCATTAATTACCACTGACCACCAACGGTGCCATACACACACCCACTAGTATCCTAAACAACATTTGCTTCCATACACTTTAACAAAACTCACAAAATCTTCGGAGTAACACTTGACACACATCTCACTTTAACAAAACACACAGACAACATAATCTCATCTGCTAAGAAACTAAACATATTAAGAACCATCGCTGGCACAGACTTTACAAACAATAAACCAACATCCACCACTATATACAAACAATTCATTTGCCTGACTCTAAACTACGCTTCTCCAACCTGGCACCCACTAATGACTAAAAATAACAAAGAAACTCCAAACGACACAAAACAAAGCTCTAAGAATCATAACAGGATGCACATCAACACCACCACAACAACATCTGCACGATGAAACCAAAATTCTACCCATAGACACACACCTGGACATGATAGGCACACAATTCTTTTCCAAAACCCAAACACCTCAACACCCTTACAACATTGCACTCTCTAACCCTACCCACCAGACTCAAACAGCCTCCTCCTTCACCAGCCCTATATTACAAACAAATCCTGAACAATATTCCACCACCACCAAACAACACAACATACACCAAACAAATCCACACAAAAACTAACAGAAAACCACTTAAGACGCAGACCACCAAAACATTTTAAACAAACACCAACCAGAAATAGCACCAGAATTCAACTCACTATTAAGAACTAGTCAGTCCTCCTTCGCAAAGCTAAGATGCGGCGCGGCCATCACCCTAAATTACAATACTACAAACACAGATTCAACCTTAACCAAACAACCACAAGCATCTGTCAAAACTGTAACCAGGTTCCGGAGGATACATCCTACTTCTTTCTCACCTGTTTAAAAAATTCTCAACATAGAACAATGTGGAACATAACAACCCTGGAGGATCTCTGGAGGAGACTGGTCGCATTGACAGGGTATATATATATATATATATATATATATATATATATATATATATATATATATATATATATATATATATATATATATATATATATATATATATATATATAAAAGTATATATATACTATACTACTACTACTATATATATATATATATATATATATATATATATATATATATATATATATATTTTGCTATACTCATATATATATATTTTTGTATACATATATAGATAGATATGTATATATATATTCTATATATATACTATGCTCTTCTATATCTATATATATATATATATATATATAAACACCCGACATATATATATATATATATATATATATATATATATATATATATATATATATACTATATATATATATATACTATATATATATATATATATATATATATATATATATATATATATATATATATATACCTATGCTTCACTATTTATAAAATCGTGTTCCCAGGAAACCGGCCGTCGCCACCGGGCAGTTCCACAGGTCGAGATAGAGGATACAGAAAGACGGGGGGCGTCGAGGGCTGGGCATCTCAGAAGGAGGTGCTCTTTTGTGTCTTGGGCCTGGTGCAAGTGGGAGATTTCGTGTTGTATAGTTTGGATCTATGTTTATACTGCAAAATTCTCGGGTGGTGACCCGATCCACCGAGCGAGGTCCATTTGGCTTCTTCTAGACCGCGTTTCTTCTATTGGGGAGAGTTTTGGGGAGGGGGTATTTAATAAAGTATTATTTGGGCGGTTTTGAAGGTAAGTGTTAGTTGTTAGGTGGGAATGGATATGTGAAGTCCATGGCCTATTGGGAGGGGGCGGGGGAATTATATTATAAGTGTTGTAATAAAATTGTGCAGGTGAGGAAGGGGGAGATTTTTAGTCTTTGTCAGGGGGGATTGG
>JABUQX010030341.1:15000-30000 GCA_015478945.1 Trachelipus rathkii
TAAATGAGAATACATTAATTTCCTTGTGCCCAGTCTAGGGATGTACCAGAACCTCAATTTTTTAAAAGTTCTGGTTCTGGCCGATATTTACCGGAACTTTCCACTTTTTCAAATGTCTTTCTTAAAAAAAATCAATAAATGTTTTTGTCATTTACTCAGTTATGATTATGCATAAAAAATAATATAGAAAATTGATAGTAAACAAATATCATGATAAAATGACCTCGACTCTATACTTTCGAAAACTTTAAATATGAAACTATTTTCAAACTCGAACTGGTAGCTTTAATACTTTAGCATCTAGACCTGGGGATAGATAAAATTTGTACAAGGTACTGTTATTAATATTATTATTTATTATTATTATTATTATTATTATTATTATTATTATTATTATTAAAAGAAATTAACTTTAAAGTAGAAACTACTACAAAACAAAATATTAACTAAACTGTTTAAGACTCCACTTGTTAATCAGACAAGTTTTCAGTAGAATATGTAAGGCGTAGCAGAAGTTAAGTTCCGGTTCTGACTGGAACTTTTCCAAGGTTCCAGAAAGTTCTGGTTCCGGCTGGAACCAAAAATTCTGGTTCTGGCACATCCCTAGCCCAGTCTGACATTGTTAAAATACAAAAGGATGTTTTGGTTGAAAATTTAAAAACTATAATAATGAATTTATAAGGATAACACTTTGCACAATCAACTTTCAGTATAAGTCAAGCTTCCTTAGTAGTGAAAAAAAGTATTGAAGAATAAAATCTTTTTACTTTGACCTCTGGTCTAGAACTTTATCTTCAACAGCATTTCATTGATGAAATTGATCAGAAGAAATTATATGAAACAACCAAAGGTTTGAGATGGGACAGACAAATTAGTTCAGTTGAAAAGTCATTTTTTTAGGTTAATTGTTCATCAGGACAAGAGAATTTAAGTGATTTTTTATTTCAACTTATTATAATAAAAAGTGCAGCTGATCCTGTCTTTACACTAAGAAATCAGAATGGATAGATATACTGCATTATATGTTGATATGGACTAGTTGCATCTCAGACAGTCTAGTAGAATAGAAGAGAACGGTTAAAGAAACAAAGAAAGGAATTCACGAAACATATCAGCAACAAATTTTTGAGGAATTGAAAATTGAAGATCCAAGAAGATACAGGTTCAATAGAAAATATAAAGTCATGCTGAAAGCAAGATGATAACCGAACGTAATTTGAATGTGGAAGAAATTGAGTGGTGTCAACACCATGATTTAAAGGATATGTTACACATGACATTGAAGCAGGGAGAGTTTCTCTTACAGATAGCAATAGGTAGCTTTCTATATTTGAACAGCAACAAGACCAGTATTGCATTTTGCTGTTAATATCTTGCCAGAAAAGTGTAGAAGATCCATCGATAAGAAAAGATGTTACAAAAGTTTAAAAGTAGTGTTTCAGATACTTGAAGGGTACACAAGAGAAGGGTATTATTTGATAAATGTGATTCCTGAACAAGATCATTCTGGAAGGGTACAGTGATCGAGATCATGTGGGGACTTAAGAACAGGGTCATTCAACAACTGGAACTTGTTTGTTTAATATGCGGAGGGAGCAATTTCATGGAGTAAGTCAAAGCAAAGTTCATTTGCAATTTACCAACAGCAGTTTTATAATGGCATCAGTCATGTTGGAAAAGTATCAGAATAAAAACATAAACTTTTTCAATAATTTACATAAGTATTCAAGAAACCTACTCTTGGATTGACAATGAAGCAGCTATTACACTCAGTAGCAATCCAAGATATTTCACAAAAGACCAGATATAAAAGTACGGCCAATTTATTCATTAGAGAAAAGTTAAAATGAAATTGAAGATAGAAAGTAATCAGATTAGCATTTTTTAATAGTCGTAAATGACCCACAAAGCTGAAATTCACACCAAGGTTACAGATGCTGAAGGAAAAATTGGAATGGACTAACCAACGTTGCAGAATAAACAATAAGGGAGAGTGTTGAATAATATTGTTTATTCTATGAAAGAATTATATTTTATATATTTTGTTTTGGCTACTTTGCCAGTAGAAAGAATTCTGGCAACATGGCCATATTTTGCTAATGTTTCATAGTCTTGTTTATTTACTGTTTACAGATATAGTAATAGCGTGAATCTCGATGTTTAAACACGCGTGTGTACTTTAGGGTTAAGTTTCTAGTAAATATCCATTTTATTCTAGTGTTTCATTATTCATATGTAGGTTGTTACCAGTAGATACGATCTACTTTAACAATTATTATTATTATTATTAAGTTATTGAACTTATTAAAATTTTTATTATTATTAATATTATTATTATTATTATTATTATTATTATTATTATTATTATTATTATTATTTTGCTTTTGCTTTTGCTTATGCTAATTATTATTTTTATTATTATTTAATATATCATTGTTTTAAAAAAAAAAATGAATGTTTATGGATAATGGTTTTTTTTCTTCTTCCAATTTGTATTGCTGGGAAGAAAAAAAACTGGACGAAACCCCGTCCATTTTTTTTTTTTTTTGCTTTGGCTGAACAGAGAATAAGAAAGGAGGAGGGTTTCTTGCCTTTTCCTTGTTCGCTTCCTAAGATATTTCCTCCGATCGACTGACTGAAGCTTCTTATCAATTGTTTCTCTGATAGACTGAAGCTTTCTATAATTGTTTTTCCGATCGCCTGAAGCCTGAAAAGGATATCATTTGGGTTTGCTTCCCTGATATTGAGGAAATTTGAATTGGTTTCCCTTAACTGAAGAAATGTGGATTGGGTCCCCTAAAGCTGAAATTACCCGCAGAAATTCTTCCCTTGAAATTACCCACTGAAAAAGTCCCCTTGAAAATTATCCCCTGAAATTTCCCACTGAAGTTGAAACCCCTGAAATTGTCCCCTGAGATTGCCCTGAAATTGTCTCATGAGTTTTCCCCGAAATTTAAACTCCTGAAATTGTCCCCAGCGATTGCCCTAAAATTGAAAGAATTGTCCCCTGCAAAGAAATCCCCTAATAAAACGAGACTCCTGAAGAAAAACCCCTCCTGAAATTGTATTGTTTTGTTGTCAGTATAATATTGATTATATATATTTTTTGTTTATTTTGTTTTGACCGGTAAATTGTAAATTGTATGTATATTTAATTCTTATTAAATATTCATAAAATATTTTTTTGTATATATACAAAAAAATATTTGACAATTTACAATTACAATTTGACAATTTACTTTATAAAGAAGACTGCATTTTTATTTTCTATTTTTCTTAATAAACTTAAACTGTGTACGTGTGTTTGTTTTCGCTCCTTCACTTTCCTAGCCAAATCACACCCACTCCCTTCTACACTTGTGGTTTTTTTTTTTATAAAACAACTACACCTCTATCACCCCTTGGGAGTTGACGGCCTCCGGTGGTGGGTGACTTCCAAACACAGCTCCTCATCCATCCCTCCCCTTCTCACTACTTGGGAGTTCACGGCCTACGATGGTGGAGTTGGTGAAGTGACGGCCTGTTCTGATGCACGGCCTTCTTTCTTCATGAATTTCTGCAATTAATCTTCGAGGTCTTTACCCTAATTTGCACGTTGTTGAACATCAACCCTCCTCCTCCAAACCTCATCTCTTATTCTTAACCAAAACTCATGTGTTTGATCATTCTGACAGCAAATTTACTCTATCTCTATTCCTTCTTATTTGCCTCCATCCTCAATTTTCAGTCAAAGACTTTTGTTGTCTATGTGTGAGATAATGATTTTGTTCTCGTGTCTCTGATTTCGAGTCTTCCAAATTTTCCAGCCTATGGCTGCAGCTATCCTGTCAATTTTCTACTAAATTCATCTGTTCTATATATCTGTCTCGTAACTCTACCGACTACCTTAACTTCTTCCACTACTTAAGGGGAGGATCCAATATTTGAGATTTTGGGACCCCATTTTAGCCCCACCTAAAAATGGACATGAAATTCTTAATTTTCAGACAATTTTGATGGGGAAAAAAGCAAACTTATTAAAATGTATAATGTTATTATAAAATTCTAATTACCGATTGAATTTAACAACGAAGTAGCTTATATGTGATAATTCACCAGGGCATTCTATATTTCTTCCATGACGAGTACTTGTTCTCAAGAGTCTCTTTATAGAAAAGGTAAAGACGCTTCATGCCGTTCAACCGATCTGGTTATCGCACAAATCTCTTTTTTGATCTTCTTGGTTATTTTGGTTACTAGTAACCTTTTATTTTATCTTCCAGAAGTATTTTGCGCTTCGGACTCAATCGAAAAAAAAGTGCATATATTTCGAGAATGAATCCTCAGACGTTCGAAAGTGCCTGAATTTTTAGAACGAAGTCTGAGAGACATAGATTCTAAACAATGTGCTAATCAACACATTGTGTAATAGGAGCTTTAGGATATCTCATTCCGATAACGATTGCACCTCCTACGAGATTCCGCCTCTCATGGAAAGAGGCCTGCCATCATATCATTTGCTCTTTAAATTTTGAGTTTTAAGACTCCAAGATAAGCAAGTTCTCAAAATTAATTTGTCAATTGCTTTCCTGTGATAATCATCAACGGAAAAATGATAAAAAATCACTCTTAAAGTAAAGGAGTATCACCTCCATCGCGTACCTTACACAAAGTGAAAATTGTTCTGTTTGGGAAATATCCATTGTTCCATCAGCTAATACTGAAAAAAAATTATTTTTATTAACTTCTTCCACTATTTGTTCTTTGCATAAAATAAGCTGATAAATGAACTGTATGATTCATTATGTAATCTATCGGACTTCGTAACATTTGAATTTTTGGAACGTATAGATAGTAATGTGGTTCTTCAGAGAACCTGGTCACCTCCATTTGCTCGAAACCTAAAAAGGAGGCTTTTAAAATTTCCGTCATTTTCAGCTGGAGTTGATATTCAATACTTCAGACGTCAACTGAGCCCCTTAATCGCAAGACCTTGCTGGCCACCGATAAACGTATAGTATTCGAATTTATTGGTAAGTTTTCTTATTTATTCTTCACATTTTCTTATTTTGAGTGTCCAGTTGTTTCTGTCTATGCTTTCGATTTTTCTGAATAAGAGCTTCAATGTTATTTTTTAATATAAATAATTAATATTATTATATATATATATATATATATATATATATATTATTATTATATATTATAATAATAATATATATATATATATATATACTATATATATTATATATATATATATATATATATATATATATAATATATATTCTTTCTTTCTCCATCTTCTTCCCCAAGACTGGCAGTAAGGTGCGCTACAAGCAGGCAAGAAAAGAAGCAGATAGAGAGAGTATCAAACATAATGGTCGACAGGAAGGCCAGCGCTTACGGCCCGTCTGTACGCATTAATTAGTGAAACTTTCGTCAGGAAAAAAAAAAAAAACAGACAGAAATCCCCCTAGAGCTTCATGGGACCTCGACGGGCCCTCACTATGGTATATCGTCATGTGGTTCATCCCCTGGCCCGGTGGGCCACAACCATCCCCTCAAAAAAAACCCGCCATTCTCTCCTATTCAGCACCTTTAATCTCGCCTCTGCCAAACTCGAATTTCTCTCCTTCAAATTCGTCGTCTACACTCGACATCGATCCACTTTCCTCTTTCGGTTCTCCAGCCGGTCGTTCCAACACAACTCGACCCATATACAATCAGTTATACCAACCTGACTACATTGCATTCCTTTCACATGACCAAACCAACTGCTCACATACTTTATTTATTCTTCATTTACCTTACAACACACACAACTCTCTAATAAAGTTCTTCTCTTTTATTAATTCTTTTCACAACTAGCATGCTCCTAAGATTGTCAATCTGAACACATTCGAACTTTAGAATCTAATACTTCTTATTCCAGAACCATAGTCCTCACTACATACAATAACCAGGTAACACAGTATCCTCATGTAAAAGACCTATGACGCACTCAAGACTTAGCCTTTTTACCACCAACGATTTAATTGCCACAGCCACCTTCCCTGCCATTCACAACTTTCCTATACACTCTGCATATCCGTGTCGTTCTCATCAACACGATGACCAAATATGATATATATATATACTATATATACTAATAATATATATATATAATATATATATAAATATATTATATATAAATATATATATAATATATAATTATATATATATAATATATATTATGTAACTTATATATAACTGGGGGCAGAAGAGGAAAGGAAGATATATATATAATATATATATTATTTAATTATATATATATAATATATATATATATATATATATATATACTATATATATATATAAATATATATATATATTATATATATATATATAAATATAGTATAATATATTTGTAGTTTGTTTTCTGGCTGAAAAAATTTGAAGTCGATAATTTTCGGGGGGGGGGAGGCTGCGCCCCGGTCGCCCCTGTATGGGCCTGATAAAGTACGAATAAAGAATTAATCACCAAGACGCTCATGCAAAGCAAGGCACCTTGGGCTGGTCAATGAATACATAGTATACCATAGTCTACATACAAAGATAAAAATATGGTGACTAAGGTATATAATCGTAGTAATTAATACAACATTATTTGAACATTAAGAAGCCACATGGGTCTACGAGACTGTCGCAGTCAACTAAATAAAAAATCTCATCACCAAAATGCTATGCAAAACTAACATGCATACATAGGGGTTGGTCATAACAGTACATAGTATATCGCATAGCCACTAACAAAAGAAAAAGTAACAAATCTTGTGTACAAAATAAACCACAGTAATGGCATAAACACCTATAAAATCATACATGTAGCTCTAATCTTAATAACTCCCGTAACTTAAAACCCGTCAATTTAGATTATTCAAAATATACTATATGATACCCAAACAATCCATATACCTTTCCAATCTTTTCTTAAATGTTGCAAGCGAGTCACACTCAACAACCTCCGTGCTGTAAACATTCCGTAAACACCTTATTACTGAATGAGTGCTTTTTTACAGCAAGATGGCATGCCTTCCTAATTTTCTTACTATGACCCCTGGTCTTCCATCCGTGATCTACAATAAAGAATTTATTGGTATGTATTATCAATAGATGTAAATATTTTATAGATTTGTATCATGTCCCTACACCCTGAGAAATCAACTTTCTACAGAAATCATTCCTAAAGTTCTCCTTCAGCCTCTCCTCATATCTTACCCTTACCCAGAAATCATTCTTCTTTTCCTACGTTGTACTCTTTCCAGCATATCTATATCTTTCCTTAAATAAGGGGCCCAAACTTATGCACAATACTCTAATACTGGCCTAATATTCCGTAGCTATTACATAGTTTCCTTATAGCTTCCTAGCTCTTGTAAGTGATATTGCAATTTATTATACCTAGCATCTTATAGCATTTATATGCTGATCCATAGTTCAGCATCTTCTTCAGACTGAGGTTCTGATATTAAAAGCTAGGAATGCTCCCTGTGAACTAAGATTAAATGAACGACACTATCGATCAAGAAACCCAAGACGGAGTCAGATAGTTCATCAGTTTCAGGAATTCTTTCTTGTAGTATCTTGTCAGGTGAAGATTAAGAACCCAATGTTGATAGGCAATGAGACCAACTGGATCATGCAGAAAAGCGGTTGAAAAATGCCGGTCATTCTATAAAAGCTAAACCAAAAAACCATGCATATAAAGAGAATTATATAGATTCTTTAGATGTCAAAAAAAAATCGAATATAAATAATGTTAAATTATTGGGATTAACCCTTCATTAGCTAAAATTTTGCAAGATGGTGCTTACACTAGTTTACATGCTTGCCTCACCCGAGTGAGTGTTGAGCGATTATTTTCATGATTTAAAAAAAAAAAAAATTTGAATCTAAGGCCATCGTTAAAAGGAAATTTGTTTGAAGCAGTTCATTTTAAGGAAAGTTTTGAATAAAATTATATTACATATTTATAATTAAATAAGAAATATATTAAAAATTAAGAAAAAAATAAAAATTATTTTATTTAAAAAAAAAAAAAAAAAAAAAAATCGGTGAAAATTTTTCAAACATTTTGATACTTTGAAAGTAAGAATAAAAGTGTCACTAACAACCAAAATATTTATAATAATAAAAGAAACATTTTATAACTTAGAGAATTAATGATAAATGTGAAATAATAATGAGAAAATTTTAATTAAACTAATTTACCAGAGCTGGTAAAATTTTATAAATGATGGACAGGAGACATAATTTTCAAATGGTTAGTCGCGAGCCGGAGCCGGAGCGGGGGGCTCACAGCCCTGCATAACATAGCAAGTTCTTTGACCACTTTTTACTGTTTTCACATCATAACTTTTTGAATCCAGTTGTACTTTAGTTCATAAGTCGATTGTGCGCCATATATCGCTCTCACTAATTATGTCTGTTCTTCTCTTTGTATTAGGTTTTTGTTCTGGTTTTGAATGTGAATTTCGATTACATTCATAGTGCACTCAGAACATTTAAATAACTTTATATTGCGATGCACAAGCAGTTTTTAGTAATGTCTTATCATTACATTCATAGTTGCAATCAGACATTTAAATAACTTTATATTTGATGCTGGCAATAGCTTATTAAGACTTCTTTCTGATTACATTCATACTTGCCCACTTCCAGAACATTTAAGTAACTTTATATTTCGATGAACAGCATTGTTCTTTTTAAGTCTTCCTATGAATTACATTCATGCTAACTCAGACATTAAATAACTTTATTTTTTTTTTTTTTTTTTTTTTTTTTTTTTTAAACTCCTTTATTAGGGTATATTATTTTCCTTTTATGGGATAGTTCGGATCAAACCTTGATCCTAAGAACAACCCTCATAATTTTTCCTTCTTCGGTGTCTCATCGATAACCCAAGCAAACAGTTCTTATAGCTCAAAATTTCATGACTACATGTCATACTCATTTGCATTGTAGATGTTTCTCTAAGGAACTTTGAATTTTTATACAAGTCAAAGATAGCAGCAAAAAACAGAGACTCTTTGCATCATATCTATATTCCAATCTCCTTAGTTCGTATTTTAACCTTTGTATTTCATTTTTTTTCAATTTCGTAGATTGCGAGACTACTTTCCATCCACGGGAATTCAACCTCTATAATAAGCAGATTTATTTTGCAGTCTTGTTATAAGGATGACTATATCTGTTTGTTATGAGTATTGTGCGTCGGTTGGTATTGTTGTAATCATATAGTATTAAAACTCTGTTGTTTTCCTCTATATTGTTTGGGTTATGTTTCCAGTGGTTAACTGTATTTCACTTCTATTATCAAATTTCTGCATAGATCTATATGTGGATAGTCAACTGCACATGTTTGTTGTGTTTTTGTGTAATGTGCCTTCCTGCATGCAAAAAACTTACACGCAGATAGTATGTGACATACTGATTCCGACCTGCCACTGCACCATTCTGCATTTGATCGTTTGTTGTGCCCTTCTATGTGTTTTTGACCAGTTATGTCCTGAGGGCCTATATTGGGCTGCTAGGATGGTCTTCACTCTTCACTGTTTTAGCCTATCCTTTAACTCATACTGTATTTGATTGTACGTGTCAATGAAGGCTTCCAATCCAGTATGTTTTTATGGTGTTTGGCAAATGTGTGATTTTTCCATTGTTCTAGATTTGCTTCTTCTCTCTTCTCTTTGTATGTCATCTTAGCATTCTTTATTTCTCTCTCCAAACTTTCATTGTTTCTTCCTTCTTCATCAAATCTCACATCTCTTAGATAATCATTCATTTTTTTTATAATTGATGTTGTAGAAGGTTTCAAGTTTTCATGTTCATGCACCCATCCAATGAATCTTCCATCATTGCCCTTCAAATATTTCCCAATTCCTATTATTTCAGATTTGTATATTATATCTATTTTGATGCACAAGCATATGTGATTTGAAGTCTCCTCTCCGCTTACATTCATAGCTGCACTCAGAACATTTAAATAACTTTATATTTCGATGCACAAGCATGTGTTTTTTTAAGTTTTCTTTCCGATTACATTCATGGCTGCAATGGGCACATTTGAACAATTTTATATTGCTGTGAATTAGCAAATGCTTTTTTAGGTCAGATTTAAAATTAGATTCATAATTGCAATGTGCACATTTAAACAATTTCATATTGTTGTGAATTAGCAAATGACTCTTTAGGCCTCCTTTTAAATAACATTCATAATTACAATGTGCACATTTAAATAACTTTGTTTCTGTATGTATCTTTAAATGGCTTTTCACTCATCTTTGCTTTAAATACTAAAATTATAAAATTCTGCAACTGAAGTGTTTTTTTAGATACTCTCTTTTTAATGGTTTGATGAAGCGTTACTGACTTTTGAGGTTTGCTTCTTGAATTAGTACTTGTTTGATCAAGCGTTACTGACGTTTGAGTTTTGCTTCTTGAACTCTTTTTAATGGTTTGATGAACGTTACTGAGTTTGAGATTTGCTTCTTGAATACTTTTTAATGGTTTGATGAAGCTGTTACTTGACCGTTTGAGGTTTGCTTTTTGGAACTATCTTTTTCATAATGGAACCTTTTCTTTCTTTTCTTCTCGTTTCATTAACATCGCAAGTGTTAAACAACCAATACATCAATAATTAAATTTAAAAAACAAAAATATAAAATTATAGTGTATGTAAGTAGGGTTGGGCCAAGGAGCACAGGTGCAGTGGGTGCGGTGCTTGGTGTGGTGCAGCACACAATTAGAGTGTCCAGGTGTGGTACGGTGCAACAAAAATTACTTTTGGAGCGGAGCGGTGTTTGGTTCGCTCACTTCAGCTCAAAAGGGGTTGGGAAACTTCATCTGATAAAAGGGAATGAAAATGGAGTAATGGATAAGAATGTATTTAAATATAAATTAAATTCCTTTTTGCCAAATGAATAAAATTTTAATGCTACAATATTAAGAAAATAAAAATCGTTAGCGATTGTGACTAAACAATAATAAAAAAAGATTACAATGATCAGATGGTAGGCGAGATGGTGATTGATTGGCTTATGGAAGTTGTGTACAAAGCGTTTTATGGAGGGTATAGTTCCAAGAGATTGGAGGAGGGTAGTAATAGTACCCTTATATAAGGGTAAGGGTATAAGGGGAATCTGTAGGAATTATAGGCGACATTAAGTTCTATAGAGGTTGTTAGGAAGATTAGTTTGTATTTTTGGTCGAAAGAGTATCGTATAGTGACTGAAGGACTGATTGGTGAAGAACACAGGTGCGGTTTAGAAGTGGTAAGGAATGTGGGAAAAATTTTTACGTTCAAACAAATGATTGAAAAAATAAAAGAATAAATTGTATTTAGGTTTTATGGATTTGCAACAGGCGTATTATAGGATTAATAGGGAAGTCTCTGTGGCAGATTTAGTCGAAATTTTTTTTTTTTGAGCATTGTACAGAATCTCTACGGCTCAGGAGGAAGCGGCCTAAGGTATCAGTGATCATAGGTGGTTGGTGGTAAGCCTTCTGAATTGATATAAACAAGTAAATGTATGCACATATTGAAAGGTGTGTCAGATACACTGGACTTCGAAAGGTGATTGGTTTATAATTAATACGGAGATGAGAAAAGGGAATGTTTATGTCTCCTTGTTTATTCAATATGGATATTGATGGAGTTATGAAATAATTGGTGGGGGTGACAGGGGAAGGTGTTAGAATGATGGAGAATGGAAGAGTGGATGGTGCCCTACTTATTATAAAGGATGATTTGGTTTTGTGTGGCGAATCTGAAGAGTTTGAGAGGATTGGTAGAGAAGTTTGGAGGGTTGGTGTAAAAGAGGAGTTTGAAAGTGAATGTAAGATAGTAATCTCATACATGGTAGCTGGTGAGAGATCGAGCGTCGGCGTGTGTTTTGGTCATATTAGAGCGTGCCAAGTTGGAGACAAGTAATCAGAGTTACAAAATGGTGGATGAAACGGGACTGTATGATGCAGAGTGTAGTATGAAAGTTGCGAACGGTAGGAAGGTAGCTGATGCAATTAAATCCTTGGTGGATGTAAAAAGGGACTAAAACTTGAGAGCGATAGGGTATGTTGTTGTCTGTGTTAATGTATAGTACTGAAACTATGGTATGAAATAAGAGGAATAGATCTAAGGTACAATGTGTTCAGATGGACAATCTTAGGGGTGTGTTGGGTGTGAGAAGAATGTGTTGTGAAGAAAGGTGTAAATGAGAGAATAAACTGGTTTGGTCATATTAAAAGGATAGATCGCAGTCAGTTGGTTAGGTGGATTATAGTAGTGAGTGTGCTGGGATCGACCTCACAGGAGATCACAGAAAAAGTGGATTTGAGTCAGTAAGTGATTACATGAGGGTGGAAAGTACATGAAGTGTTTTGGCAGAAGCGAATGAGAATAACTGAAACCATTAGCATAGATCTAAGGGTACACATGGTGTTCCAGAGGACAATGCTTAGGGGCGTGTTGGGTGTGAGAAGAATGTGTTGTGAAGAAAGGTGTAAATGATAGAATAAACGAGAGTACAATGAGCTGGTTTGGTCATATTAAAAGGATAAATGGCAGTCAGTTGGTTTGGTGGATTATAGTGGTGAGTGTGCTGGGAATCGCCTGGCTGGGGGACCAAAGAAAAAGTGGGTTGAGTCAGCAAAGGAATGACTTAAGGAAAGGAATGCAGTTTGGCCGAGGCGAGAAGAATAACCTGAAACATAGCATAGTGACAAGAACCAATACTTGGGGGATTTCATGTGTAATTCCTGCCCCAGCACTAGTATGTGCATTTTTCACATACGAATTCTTTTAATCTTTTTTCTATCTCTTAGTTTTTCATACTGTTTATATCTTTCAAACCTCCTCCTCCATCATAGCTTCTCTCTCTCTTTTTTCTTTATCTTATTTTTTTTAACTCTCACCCCTTTAAGTACTTTGTACGTATTTTTCCTCTTGAAAAAGAGGATATCCTCCCTTTTTTTCCCCGTCACAGCCCTTTGGACCCTAAAGTGCCTCTACGTGAATAAGGGTACAAGCTAAAAACTGACCTTTTTGTTCGCCTATGACTGGGCCGTCAATTGTAAAGGATCCGACCATTGGGTTATCCGCCGGAGCGGTTGTCCTGTACTTTGGTGTATAATCTCGGACTCTGGCGTGAAGTTATGAACAAGGCGATAAAAAGACGTGGAGTTCCGGGAGGGTCAAACGAGCCCACATCCACAGCCTACCCTATGGAGTAGGGTCCGGGAAGTTGTGCGAGTCTCTGGTTTGTGACCTGTTGTGGGGAGAAGGACTACCCTTTCTTATGAAATATAAGCTTTTCCGGTCCATCCGTTATTTAGTTTTATATTTCATTTGTTTTATTGTTATAATTTGCTCATATATGGAGACGAAGACTGTGGTTTAACTTCTATGAAAACGGGCTTGTAAAGATAATACGTTGTTAAACCAAGGCGTTCACAATTACCATCAGTTGGGCACCCCACCCCGGTACCTCCTACTCCTAGACCAGAAGGTGTTTCCGCTTTTATTCCTTCTACTACACCTGCAAACCCTCTGCGTAACCTCAGCGATTCATCGCTTGGTACGCCCTCGACACCCCAGGTGCCCAAACGGTTGGAGCATCCCGAAAAGGTCTCCCCCCGACCTAGTCGTTTTCATTTATGTACTCCATATGCTGCTATCTCTCCGGAAATGCCAGCTGATACATCATTCCCCGATATATTACTTATTGCGATCCACTACCTCCAAAGCTCTTACTGATCAACGAACCATTATTCTTAGCGAAGCACTCGAAAAAGCTTTAGGAATTAAAGACTACAGTGTTCATACGTTTTTTCCTCGGCCAGGAGGGTGCTTTAAATGCCAACGGTTAAGTCATCCCCGAAAATAAAACATTATTCGCTTAATGCAAAACATCCAAATTTCTATAGAACACACTGACCCCAGATGTGAAAAATGCAACTGAGAAGAGACTTCATCATAAGTCTATTCCTGAGACAAAAGCAATGACTTCAAAAGATTGTACCCAAAAATCACAGCTATTGAACAACCCACCAACCAACCCCCTGTTAGCCTTGCAGCATTATTCCAGCTCTTCTGAATCCTTCTATAACCTTTCTTCCGAATTTCCTACCTCGGCACTCCCTAAAGGATTATATGATTGTATCACTTTTGAGAGTCCTGAATGAGTGGGAAGAAGAGCAATGAGTAAAATAATTACTTTTTCTATGGGATGAAATATAAGTAAGATGAGGCTCTGGAATTATCTGATGATGGCATCCTTGCGAGGAGTAGCACGAGAACAGTCGGAGTTACTAGCAAACAGGAATCGGCCGATTAATTTATACAACTCTAATTGATATAACAAAATTTGTAAAACAATAATAATGATAATAATAATAATCATAATAATAATAATAATAATAATAATAATAATAATAATAATAATAATAATAATAATAATAATAATAATAATAATATCCCTGTAATTGGGGGAAATATCCCTGTGTGTGGGGGAGAAAGTATTTCCACAACGTAGGTTCTGCGTGTCGAAAGAGGCGACTAATAGGACAGTGGTAGCTAGGTTGGGGTTCAGCTACCACTTATTTATGACCAAGAAATGTTGATGCATGTCTTGGATTTCTGGTGCATGTTTGCAACCCCAACTCCAACCCCAGTTCTGTGGAACCAAGGGGCACCTGATGATGATGATGATAATATAATTTAACATTAGCAATGTGTAAATCCAAATTTACCTTTAATTCCTTCAGACTCAACTTCTTGAGAGTCACCAAAGGAAATTTCGATTTCACAAGTTTTGAAAAGAATTTCTCTTCATCTGATTCAAAATTTGAATCGGAACATTTTTCACTTACTTTCTTCAACAAGGAAGAAACATTCTTCAGGCTCTTAAATTTCTATAAATTAAATAATAATATAATAATAATAATAATAATAATAATAATAATAATAATAATATAATAATAATAACA
>JABUQX010030341.1:35000-47500 GCA_015478945.1 Trachelipus rathkii
AATCAGGCTTTAAGGTATGTATACATGTAAACCACATATTGATAGCATCTTCCATTAAGAAGTTATTTAACATTTAAAAACCCGGGGCAATTTCAGAATTTTATTCAATTCCATCTTCCTTTGTCTTCTCTGCCATGCACTCTGTGCTTTTCAGTTGGAACCCCACTCCAGGAGGTCCAGGATCATTTGAGGGTCTTGGAACCCTCAAATTAGAGATCTACATCATTAAAAACATATAAAGACATCTCATTTGACCTAATATACAACTGGAGCCAGAATTCCAGTCCAGCTCCAGCTCGGGCTTCGGCTCTGGCTCCAGCTCCGACTCTGGTACATGTGCTCCATCACTTAACATCAGGACTCTATTTCATTCATTCTCTCTTTATGCAATTTCATCAAATTTCACCCCTCTTAAAAACGAGCACCTTCCAGGTTTTGGGGGGGCTTCAAACCCCCCCCCCATAACCCTTGACTGGGGTTGCCAATCGACTCAGTAACTACGGGAATCGATCGGGGGCATTGGAAACCTATATAAACATACCCAAAAACAACAACAAAAAGTAGCTAAAAAGTTGCCAAAGGTGCCAAATTTAACTAAAAATCAGCTGAATCTGGCAACGCAGCTATTTATCATTCTTACTAAAGGCGTCTTCGATTTTGCACTTTTGCTAACGAAATGCTAAAATTTTTGTTCGTTTTCGTCAACCTAGCACAAAATCGTAAAAAATGCTTATCAAACGTAAGGAATTTCTTTAATTCTGTATGATTGCTATTTTATTACAGAATTTTAATTCTATATTACACAAATTAGTGACAAATTTTTTTTACATTTGGTGGAGCCTTTTTTTAACGTTTTTGCCGCTACGTTGACGAAAACGAACAAATATTTTAGCATTTCGTTAGCAAAAGTGCAAAATCGAAGACGCCTTAACTACTAACAAGTTAGGGAAGCTCATTTCAGCTAGTGTCAACCAAAAATGGGTAAAATTTTATATATTTTTAGTCTCAGTTGAATTTTATGAGCAATTTATACCTTTTTTATAAAAAAATTCTTAAAAATAGTTATTATTAATATTTTTTTGATTTACTTATATTAAATGATTAGCAAATGCCCATACTTCATTACCATATTTTATAACTATAAATGTAAGTGTTATAGTTTTTAAGTTACACTTACTTAAACACAAAAATTGCCCTTTTTTTCTGAAGTTACCAGATTGCTTGACGGTATGTATATATATATATATATATATATATATATATATATATATATATATATATATATATATATATATATATATATATATATATATATATATATATATATATATATATATATATCACCTGAGAATCTTGTTGATAAGAGTCATATTCCAAGTCTAATTCTTCCACTTTTATTTCATTTTCAGATTTGATATTCATTTTTATATTTTACCGTATTTAATGGAAATATATTTTAAAATAATTAAGATAAAGAAAAAGTTATCTGGAAAATTATAATTACAGTAATGTAGAATTAAAATAAATAATGGAGAATAAATTTTTTTAAAATTTTACTTCTTTACACTAACAGCATTTATACTAGTGTTAAATTAACACTCAAAATTACATCATTGCAAATAAATGATGAGACTCTACATCAAGTAATCCACTCTTTAAACTTAAGTTCTTTACAATTTATTCTGACATTTTCATTTATTTATTCTTTTGGCTAGCATTAACTATTATAAAACGACCTTGTTCAACATTAAAATACTAAAACATGCTCTGATTAATATTTCTGAATTGATAGTAATAGTAATTAATATTATTAAATACTTATTTTAATAGTACTAAAGCAGGACTTGCAATCAAAAATGCTCCCAATAAAACCAAAAAAGCAAACCTAAAATACCCAATTACATATTTCAATATTGGAATTTGGGGGGGAAAAAACAGATTAATAATTAATAGAATTTAACAAATACACACTTTATCATCAGAATCTACAATTGTTTTTTAAATGACTTCAAACTTAAACGATACATAGATGGGTCCATTACCTACAAAATGTACAGATTAGAGTTTTGATTTTTGACCCCAGATTTCAGCAATGGTTGAATTTCAAACCCTACTTTTTTCGGTTTTGAAAATGAAAAATTGTATTAATTTTTTTTCTGGTAATGTGATCTGAAAGAAATTTTCAGGGCTTATGTAGTGGGGGAAATACACATTTTTTATTTAGAAAATTTTTGGGTATATGCAGTAGTTTTGGATTTGCCCTTGGAACAAATTTTAAAAAAAAAAAATTGGTGGAAAAATTTATTTAAAAAAATAAATAAATAAATAAAAAATAAAAATACGGTATCTCACCACTATATATGCCAGGAAAAAATTAATTTTGATAGGATAAGTAGAAAAAAAATAATTTCAATATTTTACTTTTTCATAAAAAATTTTTTTTTTTGGTAAGTATGTTGCTAATGTTGAGAAAGCATTACGCAACTATTGTATTCAAAACTATAAACTTTAATTTACAAAACTGGTGTCAAAAAATTCTTTAAAGTTTTTTTTTAGCGATTAGCGTACATATAAATGTATATGTTCAATAAAAATTAAAAAATAAAGCTCCGAAAAAAAAAGTCGGCTAATTTTGGCTTTTTTTTTTTAGGGATAACACTATCGATGTATGTTTCCGATTTTTTCCCGATTATTTATATATCGATAATAGAAATTATCTTCCGATAATTTGTATTTTTTTTTTCACGATTATCAACGAAATTGCATATACGAAACCAAAGTTTACCCTACGTAGTTAATTAAAAAAAAAAAATTTAGTAAAATGCTAACGAAACGTTAGTAATTTCCTAAATTCTGTTAGGTTGCTCTTTCCCGTGCTTACCGAATTTTAGGAAAATGCTAACGAAAAAATGTAAATTGTAAACAAATAAGATTGCGGCTTAGTAGTTCGTTGATTTGATGAATGTTTCATTCAAGAAATTAACTTTAAATTTAATTTCTTCCAAATCGATAAACTCCATCAAATAGTTTTATCATTAATTTTGTGATAAAAACCATGTTGTTAATTTTTTTTTATTTTTGTTTATTCCAAAACCACGTGCTCATTAGAACAGCTGATCAATATTTTTGTAAACAATCGGTCGATTATACCCGAAATTCGTGCTAAAACTGGATTAGCATTTCTTATCGAGCGTTAGCACAAATGCAAAATGGAAAACGCCTTTATTTTTCACGATTATCAACGAAATTGAATATACAAAACCAAAGTTTACCCTACGTAGTTAAAGCCGTTTTCGTTTTGGCATTTTGTCTTACGCTCGATAAGATAAAATCTTACGCATTTTAAGAAGCGGTCGTTGCCAAAATCAACCGGGAATTGGAATTCTTTATTCTTATAAACTTTGTTTACAATACATACATTACAAAATCATAAATCAGTGTTTGAATGAATGTCTTCGGGGGAAGGGATATCTCTCTCTCTCTCTCTCTCTCTCTCTCTATATATATATATATATATATATATATATATATATATATATATATATATATATATATATATATATATATATATATATATATATATATATAATATATATATATATATATATATATATATAATATATATATATATATATATATATCTATATATAATATAATATATATATATAATATATATTATATATATATATATATATATATATAATATTATTATATAATATATATATATCTATATTATATATATATTAATATATATATATATATATATTATATATATATATATATATATATATATATACTATAATGTATTTGTTACAATACAAAATGAAATCGTCTATTGCTTTTTTCATCAAAAATTGGCAAAGCTGAAAATTAAAGATTATTTTTATTCAATAAAGCCTCTTCAGGTGTCACAAATTAAAACGGGCCTACCACGTAGTGAAAACATTATCATTGCATTTTTTTAATGAGTATTTTAAGGATAATTAAAATTGTGAATATCACGCAAATATTTGACACAATCTCATTACTCTTAAAGTCATTTAAATTGATTACATTGTAAAAAAAAAAAAAAAAAAAAAAAAAAAGGAAAAAAAATTTTATGACTGCTTAGTGCTTTCTGGCATCATTTCCTTTGTTTACATTTTTCGTAAGAATAGAATTTTTTCGGTAAGACAGCGAAATAGCAATCTTACGGAATTTGACAAAATTCTTACGTTTGGTGAGGAAATATTCTCAAAATTTTCTTAAAATTTGACAAAACGAACGATTTTTTGAGAACGTTCTTATTTTTAGTAAGAATTTGTGAGAATATTGCCAAAACGAAAACGGCCTAATTTAAAAAAAAAAATCAAGTATTTTCTTTGGCGAACAATAGAATTTCAAACAAAATTCAATAATGCTCCGAAAAAATAAATAAAAATAAATTATATATATATATATTAAAATATAATATATATATATATAAATATTCATATATATATATATATTATAAATATAAATAAATATATATATATATATATATATATATATATATATTATAATATATATATATATATATATTATATATATACTATTATATATATATATATATATATATATATATATAAATATATGGTATTGTTCTAATATTTGAATCAGTTCATATTTTCTGAAAAAAATTCTAAGTTCAAAAAAAATTTCTAAGTTCAGACAAAATCCAGATAGGGTAACCAGAAAAGAGTAAATCATTTTACAATAACAAAGTATCTACCAATATATTTACAGGGTATGGAGAGAATTAAAGGCGTTTTAGTTTTGGCAAGTTTTTCTTCCAAATCGAAGGACGTTCTTGAGTTCATTTTCGATGAAAAATCAAATGAACATTTCTTCAGTTTTGAGGTTTGTTTACATTTTACAGCACAGACCTAAGCCTATAAAGGCTATTAATTAGGATTTTTTAGCGTTATAGTTTATATATATATATATATATATATATATATATATATATATTATGATATATATATATATATATATAATACTATATATATATACTATATATATATATATACTATATATATTATATATACTATATATATATATATATATATATATATATATATAATATAATTATGTTTATAAACGTTTAAAAAAACAAACATGTTTGAAACATGATCTATAAAAACTATTATATACTTCCACATATTTCTCTTCTATTTTGCTTATTTTTAGTATTTTATTTTAGGATATAGTATTTTATTTTATGATTTATAAACTATTTTGCTATAATACAGTATTTATTTATTAGTTTTAGCGGAATTTAATATTTTGTCTACATGTGGTATCCAATTTTCACTAAATTTCACTAAAAAAAATCACATTGTCTTGCGACAATTGTGGAATCACTTCTAATTCAAAAGCGGTACTATTTAGTCGTGTTTGTGTAATCAAAGTTAATCAAAATGTAAAAAGGGTATAGAGGTAAATTTCTTCATTTCTTTTCAACATATTTTCACTATCAACCTATCTTATTCTCTTTACCTTCTCAACAATCAAATTTACCCTAACTAAGATTTTTAAGTGATAGATTACTAAAACCAGAAGGCAGAGTTATCTATGATATCTAGATCTTATTCAACGGAGCCAAAAACTCCTTTGAAATCAACAAATTCAGGTAAGGCTAATGTAGATTCACAATTGTACTTATATATCATTCTTTAAAACCTTATATCTTTCAAAGATTTTTTTTGTAATTTAATCTGCTTTAGATTAAATTTTCGTCAATTGTGTAATCTATATTGGTCTTAACGAACGGATTTGTTGCAAGTTCTTGATACTCTGCTAGCAATATTGCAAATTAAAATCAACCTAGCTCCGAAGCTTATAGCAGTTTTCGATATTTTGTGTAGGATATTATTAGGTCAAAATCATTTTTAAATTAAGGTTTATTTGAACATAAGAAAATAATAGAGACGGTAGAAGCCACGTGGGCCTATCGAGACTAGCCTATTGGTGTTTTTGTCCTAAGTTTAGTTAGTCTTAGGGTATTTAATTCAAAATTTGGTATGAGAGTTAGATAAGCAATGCATATGCCTAAAACACCCTTCCATTACATGGATTTCCTCAAAAATTCAAAGCTCAAACTTAAGGGCCTAGGTCTCAGGCCTAAGGTCATTTTCAACCTCAAAATTTGTTTTTTTTTTGTGTGTGTGTGGTCTTCTAAACCTTTTCAAAATTCAAATCAAATAATTTGGCCAGTGGTAGGCCATATCTCATTTTTCCTCAAAAAATTCAATTTCAAGTTAGGCATTATAGGCCTAGATCACTTTCAACTTCAAATTTTTTTTTGTCTAATAGACCTTTTCAAAATTCAAATCAAATAATTTGGCCTCTTGGTAGGCTATCTTTCATTATTTCATCTTTCTTCAAGGTTTCATTTGTCCTTGGGTCACTCTAGCCAAATTTCAGCGAAAATGTCTGACCCAGAGATACAAGCCCTTCAAGATAGAGTTAATAAAAAATCTAAGCCTATAGTTTAGCCATTTCATCCCTCAAGGCACAAGTAGATATTTATCTTAGTCAGATAGAGAATCAGGCCTACAGATAATAATAAAGATGCAGTTTATGTAAAGGATCTTGTAGAGGAATGTAGAGTCCTTGTTATAAAGAATATTAAACAAAAGGATACAAACATAATAAAAATATAATGATAATGAGGTTGACTCCCTCATTCCTGAGTTTCATAATAAGGAGTTGTGTAGTCAGATTCAGTACCAATGCTCGATTAAATCAAAATTAAGTGAATTAAAATCTAAAGGGGATCAAAATGCCACCCCTCCCAAAAATACTTGCTCTCATTTTAGTGAATCTCTGTTCTTAGGGGGCTATAGATTGTGTGGTTTCCTTTTTGAGGCAATCGAAACTGACTAAGTTTTGCTTATATAAACCTTCATTCAAAAATAAGAGTTCCTTAGATTTACAGAAAAATTTAAGTGAATCCATTAAACTTCATTGCTTAAAAAAATAAATTAAAGGGATATGCGTACTCCCAAATTCAGAATCTTTCTATTAGTGATAATAATTATAATAAGGCTCTTGAACTTTTAGACAAAGAGTTTTTAGATGAAAAATTCATCATTGATGAAATTATTAAAAAAAATCATATCTTTAAAACCAGTATTTGACCCAACATATAATGCGACTAGGGTTTACTTAAATGATATCAGAACATTAATATATGAACTTGAGAAGTTATAACCTCAAATATCTTAGGAGGCTACTGGATTAGTAAGTACTTAGGCCACATAAGTTTTATCAAATTACCTAAATGTGGTAGTCAAACAGAAATTACTCGCAAAGTTGAATACAATTACTACTGCTATTTGATCAAAATATTCGATGTTAAATGAAGTTATCAAAAAAATATTGTTCTAAAACGTCAAATCAAATATAAAGGTCAAAATTTTCAATCAAGTCCCCCTCCATACTACTTTATTCAAATTTAAAAATGTTAAATATTCAGATAGCCTAATTTTAAATTAAAATAATGAAAGGACGAATGAGTCCTTAAAATCTAGTAATAGGCCTGATTCCAATTTGCCTTGCAGAATTTCAAAATTTCATACTAATGAAGTTGGTGTAAATGAAGCTTCTCATAGTATTTGATACTTCCATTTCAAAAATCAAAGGTTATTCAAAATCATGTAAGTTTTGTTCACCCAAGGTTCATTGATGACAATGCAATGTTTATCAAAACCTATGAGTTTAAGAATTAAAAGGCTGTAATGAAATAAATCTATGGCCCAAATGTTCAAGTTAACTAAAACATCCTGCGATCACTGTCCTGGACTTGAGGAGCAACTTTCTTTTAGTTGCCAAGTTTGCAATAAAAGAAGTCATATCCCAGCACTCCCCCATGTTAGGACAATTTCCACTCTCACAAATGTGTGTTTTATGTGTATCCAAAGCACGAACTATTTATCTTTGTTGCCACAATTACTATAAGGAATTGGTAGGGGTAAGTTTCCGGCTTCAGTTCGATGCCTAGTCGACTGTGGCTCACAGAGGTCCTACCTTTCTAAATAGGTGCTGGACAAACTCATATCAATCTTTAGAGATCATCAAAGCACTCAATACGATATAAAAACTTATTTAGGTTATTAGCACCCGCATTTTGAAAGAGACTGTTCTTGAATGTATAATTGGGAACGTCTTTGTTTCACCCTTCCTCTTTTGGTTGATGAGGATCTTAAATTAAGTTACGAGATATTAAGTTCGTAGATCAGGCTCTAATTAATTTGAGAAATAAATCTTTCAAATAATTGATTCTGGCTATAAAAGAGTCTAACTCACTCATCTTTCCGATTTTGGATGCCTTAATTGGCATTGATTTAATAGAGTATTTCCCTAAACTAGAATTGATTAAATGTATGAGTGGATCTGCTTTTAAGTTAAAGAGAATGGTTTTCTATTATTCCATTTTGGAAATATTACTAATTTTATATAGCAATAATCAATAAGAGTTTCAATCCATCATCAAATTGTTCAAAATCATAATCATAATCATATTCAAAATCAAAATCTAAATCAAAATCAATTGCAGGTTAACCATACTTTGGTTAATGCAGTCTTAAACCCTGTACATTCTTATTTTAATCCTTTAAGCCACATACTAAGTAATTCTGGAGGTAGTGCCAAAGGATTAAGAAAAACATGTCAAATTAGAGTCCTTAGGTAATAGAGGTATGAATAATATAAATTCTGAAGATGATTGAAACAGATTGAAAATTAAAGGTGTGTATAGAGTCAAAGATGAAAATATCATATAGATTTCCCATGGATTGAGATACAACTTCACCTTGTTTGCCAATCAAACTATAACATTGGCTCTTGCAGTGCTTAATAGAGTTCATGAAAATTTAGAAAAATAAAGATTTAGTTAAAGCCTATGATGATGCCCTTTCAGCAACAATTAGCTGATGGTATTATTGAAGAGTTCAGTGTATCTCCCTCTGATTTAAAAAATTATATTTGGGTTCCTCACAGACCTGTTTTCAAAACTGATGAACAAGTATCAACAAAGGTCAGGCCTGTGTTTAACTGTTCTTTTAAAACTAACTCTTTACCATCTCTAAATGAGGCAGCCTATACTGGACCAGATCTTATGTCCTCCTTGTTGGGTCATTTATTCCGGTTCAGATCAAATCAGTTTGTCATGTTAGCGGACATTAAACAAGCCTTCCTTCAGATTAAGTTAAAATCCATCGAAGACCGCAATCGCTTTTGCTTTTTTTGGAAAAGTAATGGTCAATTAAAGGCTTATCGATACTTAACCATTGTTTTTGGTTTCACATCCTCACCTTTCATCCTCAACTCAATTATATCATTAAGCATCATGCTCAGTCTTATAAGGATAATGCATGTACTCAGATTCTATTAAATAATTTTTTTGTTGATAATTTTAATTATTAGTGGCAATGATCACCACATTAAAAGAACTTTTATTATGATGCAACAGAAAGAATGGAAGCCTGGTGGGTTTCCATCTTAGAGTTGGGACTTCTAATAATGTCAATTAGAATGTTATGGAAGAAGAGGGTAATGAATAGTTCATATCATCAAGGAATCAGAAGTAACGGTTCTTGTTGATATCTTTTTAAATCTCTTTCCAGATAAAGTTAAAAACTACGCAAATTTTCAGTAAATGCTGATGCAAATACAAAAGATTGTTGTTATCTGGCTGCTGTGTCCAAGGTTTTTCGATCCTTTAAATATCTTTTTACCTGTAACTTTAAGAGGTCGGCTATTAATTAGGAAATTATGGCAATTAAGTCTCGATTGGGATGAAAAGGTCCCTGCGCTGATGTTTTAGTTTCCTGGTCTCTCTGAGTTCAGATTTAAAATAAATTACATACCATATTGAAATTGAAAGCGTGTGGCTTTTTCCTTCACCTTCTCCCTCAACTCTTTAATTCTATTCGTGTGATGCCTTTTCATCCTCTTGTTATGGTTTTGTCGTTTATAGTATAGGTCAAGGCGGTTCTAATTTAATATTCTCAAAGGCCAAGGTGGCCCCTCTCAAATCTAGGGCTTTGCCCTCTTTAGAGTTGTTGTCTGTGTTCTTATTTTTCAAGTGTATCAAATCAATAATTATCAGAATTTTCTAATGTTCAGTTCAAAAACATAAAGGTGTTTGTAGATGCTCAAATTGTCCTTTCATGGCTCCTGTCTGGAAAGGCAAAAAATAAAAATATTTTTGTAAATAATAGGCTCAAAGAAATTTATCAAATCAAAAATCAAGTTGAGCAAGAGTAAAAAGTATCCATTTCTTATGCTTACATCAATACTGCTGAAAACCAGCAGATCTGATTACCAGAGTGTTACAACTTTCTATTTTTTTCTTTTCCCAAAATTGCATATTGGTTAAAAGGGTCCTTCTTGGGATTCTCCTAGATCACATGCTCAACTGGCCTATTAGTAAAACTAAATGTTTGTCTGAGGCCAATAAGGCAAAGACTTTCAGTGTAAACACATCTGTGGTTGTTTCCCTCAGTCTTGTTACCATTTAAAAGATTAACTCAAGTCGTTGCATCAGGCCTTTAAATAAAGTAACTTCCAAAAATCTTTCAAATTCATTAGCAGGAAGTAAAGGGCTTGATGAAATTGTAAATAATAAAATCAACTATCTTGGTTGAAGATAAATGCAGCAGCATTGTTTTTCTAAGGAGATATTATTTCTCCAAAATCCTAAAAAGGATGAAATTCCACCGCTGGTCAATCAACTTAACTTATTCATAGATGATAAAGGCCTAATCCGATCCAAAGGTAGAATTGCCAAGACACTTTTATATAATGATGATGTGATAAATCCAATTCTTCTTGGCAAGGATCATCATCTCACTAGATTGAATCATAAGAGACTTTCATTCAAGATGTCAACACTTGGGTGTTCAAACCACTATCAATTTTATCAGAGCTCATGGCTTCTGGATTACCAAGGCCAGGCAGGCTGTAAAGAATGTTTTGTCAGACTGTATAGTATGCAAAAAATTTAACAGTATACCCTTTAAATATCCAAAAATGACTAATCTTCCTCATCATAAGAGTTAATTTTGTGCGTCCTTTTGAGCATACTGGTATGGACTTTACAGGGCATCTCGTTGTAAAGATTAATGATAAGGAATTTCAAAAAATGTATCTGTTAATTTTCACCTGCCTTAATATCAGAGCTATTCATGTTGATGTCCTTGCAGATATGTCCACTGGTAATCCTTTTTACTTTCATTTCCAACGTTTCACAAATAATATATGGCCTACCATCCAATTTGGTAACTCCAGATAATGCCAGAATTTCAAACAAATGGTGGAAATATATTGTTAGAATCTTTGTCTTCAAATATGTTCTCTGAACATATGCGTATCAATAACATCAAACATTACAAGATTCCAGTCTATTCCAGTTGGGTGGGATCAGTTTGGGAGAGAATGATACGAACAGTTAAGGGATGTCTCTATAAAACTATAGGTAAAGCAACCTTAACCTACTTTCAACTGTTAACAAGTATTTCAAATATCACCAATGTTATCAATTCAAGACCTTTAACCTATAGGTCATCAAATAATGATTTGAAAGTTATTGCTCCAAATTCCTTTTTGAAGCCTTATGGCAATTCAAACCTCATATTCAATGAAGTTTCCACCCCAATATGGAAAAAACTTCCTCCCTCACAACAAGACTTAGCCATAACTCTAACTGCTCAAGGTAGAGTTTTGGAGACTTTCAGGAAATTATGGTATGAGTCTTATCTATTAAATTTGCGCCAGACGAGTAGAAATCTTTATCAGTCAGTGGACCAACAGAATAAAGGTTGGAGATATAGTTCTGATTCACACACCTAACAAACCTAGACCCTTCTGGCTTTTGGGTAGAGTTCTGGAAGTCATTGTTGGTGATGACGACAAGATCAGGAGTGTGTTATTAAAAAAGGGAGATGGACAAACCTGTCACTATTCTATTTGTCATCTCTACCCATTGGAGTTATCTATTACCCACTCTGTCTCCTGTGGAGAAACTGATGCTGAAGCAAGCAGTGATCTCTTCAATTACAAGAGGGGGGGGGGGGGGGGGGCGGGGGGGGGGGGGGGGGGGTGGTCAAAACAACTGAACAATACAGATTCAAAGTTGATCCTCAAAATTCCAAATTCAGTTATTCAAAGTAATAGTGATACTTGCTATTGTAGATGTACAACCTTCAACTTCAGCTATAAAATTCGCCTCAACTTGACTCTCAACAGAATCAATTTCTCAGCTCAAATCTCAGTCAAAGACAGACCCTCTAGACAGGCCTGCTGTCAAGTGTCACGAATTCCTTCGCAGGAATTTTATCTGATTGTAAAAAAATTTAATTCTTTTAATTGCAATGGTTTTCATTGCAACTCTTCCCGTGGGGAAGGATATAAAAACTAATTATCTACTTCCACATATTTCTCCTGTCTCATTTTGCCTTATTTTAGTACCTTTTATT
>JABUQX010030342.1:0-5000 GCA_015478945.1 Trachelipus rathkii
AATATATACTAATATATGAGTACATCATATATTATATTATAATATCCAATTCATATATCATAATATAACATATCATCATATAATTAGACGAGGAAACCAAGGAAGAAAATATTTTACTTACAACTTGTTAATTAAAATAAAAATTAAAGCATTCAAATTAATCAAAAATTTAGAAATAACATACAAAAATAATAAACGCTCTAAATATCAATTTACATATCCTAGTAACAATCACATTGAAACATCAATGGAAACAGACGACTGACACTCACATCTCCTACCCACCCTTTCATGGCATAAAATCATAAAATATGAAACAATAAAAAATCTAACACTTGACCCATAAGTGATCCAAGGAACTAACAGTAACTTTAAAATCGTCCTTTAACAAAAGACTATAAAATTTGCCTATCTATTCCTATTAAGATTATGTGCTAAAAGCTGCTCAAGATAGGATGAAAATTTCTTGTTTTCCTGAGCGAGATAGATCATCCTGGCATATCTATCTTTTTTCAATATAAACAACATAATTCGGGTTTTAATCAGTTCAAGTCTCAAATTCCTCACCGGTCTAACAACTTGTTGCAGTTTTTATTGAGTATTATTTTTAATAGTGTTTAAACAAGTGATATAGAATTCTGATATTTTAATATAAATTTACGTTTTGTGAGATGTAGCACTAATATTAGAATATAGACATAAATTCTAACAGCTTAAAAACGAAACTTCAAATTGAATTTATTTTTTATTTATTTTAATTATTTGTGTGTTACTGAGTCTTGTCACAAAGAATTGTCAAGTTATTGAAAAGGTTGCCCACAATTTTTCAATTTTTTTTAATGGAAACTATTTAATTTTGATTTTAATTTCTAGATATTTTTTGAATAATTAAATGATCTTTTAATATAATACACTATATATATATTATAATAATATATATATATCGTATATATATATAATATAGTATATATATATATAGTATATATATATATATTTATAATATATATATATATATGTAATAAATATATATAGTATATATTAATATATATGTAATATCAACGAACTCTTCGAAGTCGCTTCCTCTCTCTGTCATCTCTCTCTCTCGCTCTCAAGGGAAATCTCTCTATACTAAACAATCACCAACCCGTCTCTCATACAAACTACTCCCAAATCTCTCTACCCTAACTCATCCTCTCCTAACTACTCTCTGCGCACTCTCAAAACAAAAAGACTCTCTCAACCAAATCCTCTCTCTCCTCCTCTCTACTCTCATATCTATATGATCGCGAATCACTCAGGGCTAGCGAGGAGGGTTTTCATCTATCTCCCTCTCTATACCTGCTATCGTTCACTCGTCTATATATATAATATAGTGATATATCAATATAGATATAATTATATATTGAATATATATGATTAAATATAATATATATATTATATATATAATAATATATAATATATAATATATATAGTATATATAGTATATATTAGTGATTACCACACGAGACTATCCGCATTACCGCAGGATGTCAAAAAATGACTATCTCGTGACTGTAAAATCTACTAATATATAATAGATGATATATATTATATAAATACATACTAATCGCAAAGATAATACTAATATATATATATATATATATATTTATTATATATGATATATATAATTATATATATATATATATAACATATGAAAATATATATATTAATTATATATATATATATAATATCTATAATAGACTATACAAGTACATATAATATTATAAGTCGGAAAAATAACGCTATCACTATAATAGAAAATAATACTCGCCACCCATAAACAAAATAACTCATATAATATATAGTAATTATATATTAGTATATATATATTATACAGACCTATATATATATATATATATCTTAAATATATATTATATATATATATATATTATATATATATAATATATATATATATATATATATATATATACTAAATTATATATATATATATATATTATTATATATACATATATATATATATATAAGCTATATATATATATATATATTATATATATATAATATATATATATATATTAGTATATATATATTATTAGTAATATCATATATATATATATATATATTTATTCTCATACATAGATGAGTATCTTATAGAAGAAAGCTCGATACAGAATGATGTCAATGGCTTGATTCTCTTTTTGAATTGAGATCCTTCCGACTTTGATATGAGTGAACACGACCAAGAAGGTGACTCTGCAGGATGATGAGCTTGTCAAAAGGATCTTGTTAATGATTATAATTCTATCAACAACACGATTAAAGTGCAAGGGTGTAGAAAGATGTTTTTGAGCTTTAACTACCTGAGAAATGTCTGCGACACATTCCCCCTTGAAAAATTTTTAAGAATGTTTCTAGAATATTCGCAATGTCAGTGAATATTTTTTGATATATGGTCCCTGTCAATGTGTGGAAATGTGCTTGGCAAATGTTCACACTCTTCTCAAAAAGTTCTCTCTGTAATTAAACCTCCGAAAATAACAAAAAAAAAGAAAGAAAAAAAACACGTACTAAGATTAATAATGATAATTATCATTGTTAATCCTAGTACCTGTTGTTTTTTTTTTTTTTTTTTTTTTCGAAGGTTATTCAGAAGAACGTTTGATTGGAGATTGGTAAACATATATTTAAAACATTCCTACACATTGCAGGGACCATATATTAAAATATTCCCTGTACATTGCGAATATTCTAGAAACATTCTTAAAATTCAGGGGGATGTTCACATAATGTTCTCAGGTAGTTAAATGAACAGATCTTTCATGTTCTTATAATATTCTTGGAACATAGGGATATTACGGGACCTTCCAAGAACAATTCTCAATATTCCTGCCGGATGTCCAATGAACATTCTTAGGTAATACAACAGGCGGACATTTCAGGTTCATGTAACATTCTCAGAACATAATTGGAACATTTGAGAATGTGACAGGAACATTCTCAATATTCTTGCGGGATGTCCAAGGAACATTTTCAGGCAGTTAAATGGACAGATCTTTCACGTTCTTATAACA
Source organism: Trachelipus rathkii (assembly GCA_015478945.1). Classification (NCBI taxonomy): domain Eukaryota; kingdom Metazoa; phylum Arthropoda; class Malacostraca; order Isopoda; family Trachelipodidae; genus Trachelipus; species Trachelipus rathkii. The sequence continues at coordinate 3,069 of JABUQX010030342.1, forward strand.
TTCTTGGAATATGATAATAATATCACGGATCTTCCAAGAACATTCTTAATATTCCTGCGGGATGTCCAAGGAACATTTTCAGGTAATACAACAGGCGGACATTTCAGGTTCATGTAACATTCTCAGAACATAATTGGAACATTTGAGTATGTGACAGGAACATTACTACTAATATCCGCGAGGATGATAATATACAAGAAATAATGTCCAAAATATATTTGTGCTATGTGGGATATAATACTATATATATTTATATATTAGTGATATAGGTGATATATATATATATATATATATATATATATATATATTATAATATTATATACATAGATTATATAGTATATTAGTGTATATATTATAGTATAAATATATATATATTAATAAGATGACTCACACTCACCTATCATATATCTTTACTCTATCTAACAACTATATATAATATATATATATATTATATATATATATATATATATATATATATATAGTATATATATCGTATATACGTACTAGCGATGTTTTTTATATATATATCTATATATATATATATATATATATATATATATGAGTATATTATATATATATATATATATATATATATATATATTATATTATATATGTAATATATATACTTATATATAGTATATATATATTATATATAAATATATATATATATATATATAAATTATATATATATATATATAATGATATATATATATAATATTATATATATTATATATATATATATAATATATATATATATATAGTATGTATATAATATATATAATATATATATATATATATATATATATTATATATATATATATAATATATATATATACTATATACTATATATATATATATATATGTTATACTATAAATACATATATATTAAATATATATATATATAATATCAATATATATATATAATATATATATAATGTATATATATATATATATATATATATATGCATATATATAATATAATATATATAATATATATATATATATATATATATATATCTATTATATATATATTATATATATATACTATATACATATATATATATATATATATATATATATTATATATATATATATATATATATATATAGTTAGTATACTATCATAATCTGATACGATGTAGTTTCAGTAATAGCGATGACGGTATATGCGTATATATATATATCTATAGTACATATAACTATATTATATATATATATCTATATATGCTTTCAAATGTGTTTAGCTTGATCTTTCTTTCTTTCTCGAAGACCTTATTTTGAAATAAATATAACATATTATCTCTTATTTTTGTGCATACTTTTCTAAGGTAACCTGTTATAAACCTTATTGCCATAGTTGTTTGCAACTCCGTTTCTACATACTCGAGATTTTAACCTTTTATGGAAGCCTATATTTAGTTACTTTACGTATAATTACAATTATACAATTTATACAAGTCATACAATTTATACAAAATATCTATGCACCGATGCAGAACAATTTCATTTTACTTCGTATCAATGTAAATTAAGGTAAATAATAAATATACAGCAAGAGGAACGTTTGAATATCAATCATTTTCCGGCCGGACTCTGTCGAAAAATTTCGATTTGTTTACCGAAATTCCGAAGGCTGTCAAAGGATTAAAAGTCTGAGAGAAAAGAAAGAAGTTGACATGTTAAATATTCCTTATGGAAGATATCCTGGAGAGCTTAAACAAGATTAAAATAATTAAGATGCTTTCAGATCTTCCTATTAATAAGATTATATTTTAACTTTCGAAATAAATAAACCAATAAATTTGGTTAAAACAAAAGCATTAGAAGTAGACGGATAAGATATGTCTTATTTTTTCAGGACAGGTTAAATAAGCTCATAAGTCTAGAAAGCAAGAAAGATAGATATAAGTTGATTGATTGTGACAACAGTTTA
>JABUQX010030342.1:10000-15000 GCA_015478945.1 Trachelipus rathkii
AATAAAAATAATAATAATAAATAATAATAATAATAATAATAATAATAATAAAATAATAATAATAATAATAATAATAATAATAATAATAATAATAATAATAATAATAATAATAATAATAATAATAATAATAATAATAATAATAATAATAATAAAAAAATAAATAATAATAATATTAATAATAATAATATAATATATAATAATAATATAATAATAGTATAATATAATTATAATAATAATTATACATAATAATTATAATAATAATGTATAATAATAATCTATAATAATAATATATAATAATAATTATAATAATAATTATAATAATAATTATAATACATAGTCATAATAATAATAATAATAATAATAATAATAATAATAATAATAATAATAATAATAATAATAATAATAATTATTTTGCCTATTGATTATTTTTAGCGAAACTAAAAAGTGTTTACGTCAGTTGTAGCGAAGAAATTATTATTTTGAAAAGGAAACTCAAATAAAGCATATAACATTCTTAAAGGGAATCAGTAACCTTGCAATGAGTAGGATTATCAAAAATTGTTTCGAGAAAAGTATATAATTAACGTGAATAACATAATTCATAAATGTATAAAATTTATATTTTACAAGCCTATTCGGATTTTCACTAAATGTATACAATGTTAAGTACCTCACGAGCACGGGCTTCGCACGCGCAAACGGGGCTCGCTTCAGCATCGCACCGACGGAAACCAAGCACGCAAAAAACTCACTGATGACAAAATTGTAGCTGAAAATCCGTTAAGTTGTTCGAGTTGCTGATATATTATTCAATTTAAAATAAGACTCAGATAATTTAGATAACAAAGCAAATATATGTAAAACATAATATTATTAATATACAACCTTTATTCATTTTAAGAAATTAAGGAAATCAAATGTGGCCCGGACAAGTAATAGGCGAAAAGGATGGGTAGTTCAAAAATATTGTGCTCCACATCATCATCAACAAATCGATACGAATTTTGGGAACGTTTTTTTGCATGTTTAAAATTAATATGATATAGATAAGGAAAATCAAATTTTCTATCAATGTATTTAAAATAAATTTAAAATTAAATTTCAATACAAGGTTTGTACATTAATTTTTAAATATAAGAGCATATTTATGAAAATATTTTTTCACATTTCAATATTTCTTTTCTTTTATTTTATCAGTTTTCTCCTTCATTAGCCAAAAAATGTATATTATTCCATTTATATATTATTTTAAAAATGTAGCAACTAATGGTTCATAAATTTTTCCTAAGCGAGAATCACCCTTATATTTAAATTTTTTTTTTGGATATATTTGATAAAAGGTAAAGAATAGCTCATACTGTAGGATGAGAGAGGAGAAGCTTAAACTACTACCTTCAATTGAACATATGTGGTTAAAGTGCATGACATCATAAACTGTAATTTGAAACTAGACCGTTTAAAACTCTGAGCTAGAGAAATTATAATCTTTGACGTGACAACCAACAAGCTCCTAGAATGAAATAACATCACAAAAAAAAGAGGAATGAAAAAGTTCATTTTACTCCTAGAAAAAATGAAAGTAAATGTCCAACTAATTACAAGGTTTGAGATTTTAGGAAGAATATTTTAGCAAAAAGATCTAGAACAAAGAACTCACAGCTGCAACTATAACTACGAACTTTTGCATAATCCTGATCGAAGGAGAAAATGAATCTGAAACCTACAATACATATTTTTCAATAAATGAAAAGAAAAATCTACGGAATTCAGAAATCAAATTTCAATAATTGCAAATTTTTCAAAATTAATTTTCAAGGAAATTATAAAATTTTGATGACTATTGGTTAGTAAATAACGATGATAATTTTTTTTGAAATGGTTATTATTAACTCCCAATGTGGATTTAAATCTACGTAACTTGATTTAGAATTTTCGACCTTATTCCCTGGAGCATAAGGACCATTTCAGAGAAAGACCTGACAAACGTGAATATACTCTTAATGATAAAAAACAAAGCTGTCAATAGGCTTTTTGGCCTTGATGAAAGGGCAGAGATGTGTGGTCCATTTTTTACGTTCTGATGAGCAGTTTTTTTTGGTATTTTTCCATAGGTTACTATTCTATTTTAATTTCCCTATTAATTATTTTCTATGCGAAAGATCTGTTTTATTTTTTTTCTAAAAAACACTCACACTCGGATTTCGATGAAGCATATTATATGTTTATTTAAATAAAATCGTTTTACCTACGATAAATCTACAACATCCTAGCCTATTAAATAGTTATAAATAGTTATTTCAAATTTAACTTGTTTTGGGCACGAAAGCTGTGCAATTATTGTAATTGCCACCCAACTATTGTATTACCTTTCTTATTCTACCTTACATTGGAATTTTCTTTTTACGGGTTAAAGATGATTATTAATATACTGATTTATTTATTTTGTTAAGAATCTCAACCACAGAAAGGGACACCATATGAAACAGGCATAAAACAGTTTCTCATAAATATCACGTGCAAACATATTTTTTTACATATTCTTTGTAAAGTGTGGACAACTTTTAAACCTAGTAACCCTTCTAATGTAAACTAAATTGAAATAACGGATAAACTTAAGATTCTTTCTGACCTCAGATCGATATTTAACTTGGAAATAATCTGAGGGACAGCACCAAATTTTGGGATTTAAACACGATTGTGGTTTAAACACATGGATTAACTATGATGCATCATAGAAGCATCATCATGAGCCGCACAACAAGATAACTAATGGGAAATATATAGTCGTAAATAACGCCTATCCCCCGAGCCAATAAAAAATTTATAGAACCTTATCGATCCGTATAGAACGACAATATTTTTTGATCTCCTAAATGAACAATATGTAATTTAAAAGATTTATTACGACTTTGCTGAACAATGGAATTTTAACCAGTATATAGCACCTATCAGTTGCAAACATTTTTCGTTAGTGATAGCAAGATAAAAAGGTTTGTGGACAAAAGTGTCACCACAAAGAAATAGTGGAAATAACGAAAATAGGCGGAGGAAAGTTTTATTTTTATTGTAAACTACTACCGCTATATAGCGTTCCTTTATGTGGAGCAAAGAACAGCATCACCAAAAAGATCAGCAGAATTTGAGCATTCTCCTGGAGCTTATAGCACAGGAATTAATACACCATACAACGATCAGTGAGTTGATTATCTCTATATAAACGTGAGTTGATTATTTACTCTACAACTTTAAAAAAATTTTAATTTAATTTAAAAAACCAATCATTCTTCCATCAATAATGCACAAAACTACTATACTAAGGATTAGGTCTAGTTTAACTTGACAACGAACATAATTCCATAGCTAGGTAAGTTCTAGGTTATTAACGGACCAAAACAACGACAACAACATCCAATGCTAGGGTTAGGTCTAGGTTTTTACGGCAAGACGACGAATCCATCTGGATAGGTCGTCCTTGCCGCCTTTTTAAGTGCTAGACTTTTTGAAAAAAAGTTGGTTAGGTCCACACAGATTTCTATATAGTATATATATATATAATATGATATATATATATATATAAATATATATATATATATCATATATATATATAATATATAGTATATATATATATATATTATTATAATATTTTTTTTTTTTTTTTTTTTTTTTTTTTACAGTTATCACCACGCTCACGGGCAAAGCCCTATTCGAGAGGAGGGGGTGTTAAAATAAACAACCACTTTCAACTAACGTAAATTAACGCAGATCAGCAACAGTAACGCGGGCCTTAAAGTGGAGGGAGATTAAATTGAGTAGGAAACACAGAAGATGGAAGAGAATTCCACAGAACAGAGGTGGAAGGAAAAAAGGAGGCGCCGCGAGCGAACTAGTCTGGAGTTGCTAATATCAACACATATAACTCATTGCCGACACAGCAGCCCCTTGCTACGAGGGCGTCCTTGTAAAGAGGTGGTGGCACGCGAGTGGAAAGTTCCCTCGGGCACTTGCCGCTGGGTACCTATAGAAAAGGCATAAAGCACCAACATCGCGCCGCAAAGATAGAGGGTCAAGTGAACTAGAAAGTACGGACAGTTTATAAGTCTTTTTTGCCTTTGACTCGACCCTATCCAAAAGCCGGGTGAAACCTGAGCCCCCCAGATATGAGAGCAGTACTCATACAAGGGCGGAAGAGACCCTTGTAAAACTGGAGTAACTGTGAAGAGGGAAAAAAAGTCTCGCAGTCTCTAAACAGAACTCCCAGCTTCTTGAGGCCACCTTAGCAACCGCCGTTGTGATGTAAGGTTCCCAAGACATTTTTTTGTTTATGTTAAGCCAAGGATGTTTATATTGTCAACAGGAGAGACGAGAGAACGTCGAAAGAGATAGGAAAGTTTAGATAGGTGTCTTCAGAGAGGGAGTATTTTGAAGGAAGTTGGGAGTTTTAAAAAGAATTGCAAATTTCACAAGGTTCAGACGACCCCACCCGGAAATTCTATGCAGATCAAGCGAGCAAACAGAAATCGGAAAGATTAAGACGAGAGGCAAATTCTAGAAGTAAAAGAGGGAGAGAATTGAAATGAGTTGAAGAATGAAGGGTCGAGTCAATCGGCAATATGAGTGAATAGAGTTGGTGTGCAGGTGAGAGATGCATTAAATGAAAAGTAGTGAATAAAGTAGTGAGGATAAGACCAGAATCCTGAGGGAACAACCCACTATTGACAGAAAAAGGAAGAAGAAGTCGCCCCCATCACAACACCGATATTGAGCGATTTGAACGAAAACTAGACATAAGTAGCAAAGAGAAGGAGGAAACCCCAAGGAGGGGAGCTTGGAGAGCAGTGACGCGTGCCATACCCTGGTAAATGCTTTGGATATGTCAAGCCCCACCACGCAAGTCACTCCCCCGTAGTTCCTAAAGGGCGGAAAACCATAAATCGTTTTAAATAGGCAAAGTATATCACCAGTAGATCTCGAACGCCGAAGAGCCGTCTGGCGATTGAAAG
>JABUQX010030342.1:27500-38162 GCA_015478945.1 Trachelipus rathkii
CATCGGAAGAAGGAAGGATATATAAAATAATTTTTGAGTCAACAGAGGGAATTGATAGTATATAAATTGCTTTGAGTTTTTTTTTTTTTTTTTAGCAAAAAAGAAATATTATATGATAACTTTTTGCTGTAGCTATTGTATTTTTTGATATATATATATTATATATATATATATATATATAAATATATATATATATATATATATATTATATATCTATATATATATATATTATATATATATATATATATAATATATATATAATAATATATATATATGATATTATATATATATATATAATATTATATATATATATAAAAAAAATAATATTGAGTTAAACTTTTTTCTCCTTTTGTGGATATTTTATATATATATATATAAATATATATATATATAGGGCATATTTTTTTGTAGGGTATATATATTTTCGACTTTGTTTTTCCTATGAGTGGGAAGGAAATGGACAAGACTGGTAAGTCAATTCCCGAAGGGACTGAAGAACCTAAAGAAGATCAAAGTGCAGTAGAGCTTTTGAAAAGGTTCCAAAATGCCGTAGTAAAGGAGGAAAATCTGAATGTGGACCAATTGGTGACAGTATTGAAAGAAGTGGTCCAGGCTTTAGAAACCAGACGAGGAGGTGAAGGAGAACCAAGGAAAGAAGTAGTAGAAGTTACTGTTGTAGATAGTCGTAGAGAAGCTGCCATAGCAGAACAGAAGAATCGGGTTAAAATTGAGGAACAGGCTTTTCAAAAGTGGAAATTGCAACAAGAACAGAGTGTTCGGAAGAAGGGAGTGTTAAAAAAGAAGGCGAAGTATTATACTGATGAGGAGAGTGGCTATGATAGGGAAATGAGTGACCCATTTGAGGACGAAACCGACTCTGATAAAGCTAAAGATAAAAAGAAGACTAAAAGGAGGAGAAACAGGAAAAGGAGGACAGATAGGAAGTATACAGTAGAAAATAGTTCAACAGAAGAACATGAATCCGAAGCCGAAAGTGAGCCAGACAAAGGAGGAAAGAAGTGGTTGAAGAAACTCGTAGAATTAGAGGAATCAGGAGTGGAACATCAGAAAGCAGTCAGCAGGATTTTTATTATATTAGCAGGAGAAATGATAGAAGTCATGAAGTCATTTAGTAGGGCTAATGTAAAGGCGGTAAAACCCCTAAAGTATGGAAAGGAGAAAGTGCAGAAATTTGATGCCTTTCTAGAAGATTTCGAAAGGTATGCAAAGGAACAATTAGGAAAGGATAAGAACCGTTGGGTAGTAGAGCTAAGAAATTTTTTGGAGGGCCCAGTTTTGAGAACTTATTATAGTATTTATAGGGCTAAAATAAATTATAGTACCATTATAGCCAGGTTAAAGAGTTGGTGCAAGGAAGAAAAGGAGAGCGAACAAATAGATCTGCAGAAGGAGTTCTGGAGAATGGAGATAAGAAAACACGAAAAGTTAGCAGAATTTGCACTCAGGGTGCAAACAACATATGAGGCAGCTACCAAAGAAGAGGATAGGGACAAGCAAGTGTTGAAAAAACAATTTTTAAATTGCTTGCCAAAAGGAATAGCTAGGAGATTCAAAATGAGAATGGGAGGTGAAAAAGAAAGTGCTAAGGTCCGCTGGAAGGACATATTGAACTGGGCACAAGACGAGGACAAACTAAACGACCATGAAGAAGAATCAAGGGACGAGGCAATCCCAATATGGGCAACCCTACAAAATGAGGGAGATGAAAGGAAAACATATGCAGACAAGGTGCGATATGGTAAACCAGTGGTGTACCAGCGAGATTTAGGTACAAGAAGAACAAATAGAGGAACATATGAAAATGAGAGGCCAAAGTGTTATTGTTGTAACAAAATAGGACACATGAAACGAGATTGTTGGAGGTTTAGAGGATGGTGCTTAAGATGCGGTAGTGATGAGCATCAGACAAGGGAGTGTGGTCCTCGAAACAACTACAGACAGCAGGAGAGACAGGACACAAGTAGACAAGAGCAGGAGGAAGGAAGACCCTTTGAAAGGAGATGTTTCTTGTGTGACGAAACAGGTCACTGGAGGGACACTTGTCCCTTAAGAGGAGAGATAGAGGAATGGAAAAAGAAGAGGAAGACACAACGAGTTTCGGGAAACGAATCCGCTCCGTCCATACTGCCGGGAACAAGTCGGAGCGATCCACAGAAGCCATAATGAGTTTTTCAGGAGCCAGCCCGGTCAATCAAGGTTGTATGGTGTTGGACCCAGAAGCCAAAGAATTTATAAGTAAACAGGCTGAAGATACTACAACCGAGTTACCACAAAGGATACCTAAGATGAGGGATAAAGGGTTGAACATAACAAACACAACAACAGGAGTGTACCACGCAGAAGGAAGAAGCCAAGATCAAGGTAGGCAAGGTCTTAATATAACTCCGTTGTTGCGATTTATGATAAAATTGAATAATGTTAATATGAATGCTATAGTAGACAGTGGTGCTCAATATTGCCTGATTGAAGAGGCACAAATTAGAAGGATTGCCAACCCTAAACTAACAAAAAGGATGATGAGGTTAAGAGGTGTGGGAGACCCAAACTTACATGTGGAGTCTCAACAAACGGCTACATTACAGGTAACCATAAATGACATTGATTATGGTCTATCAGATTTTGTTGTAGTAGGTAGACTGAAAGAAGGAACAATACTGGGCATGCCATTTCTGGTACAAAACAAGATTGAAGTAGATGTAAGAAGTGGATCTTTTATACGGCATGGGGAATATAATATAAAGGAACAAGTGTATTTAACAGGAAGATCTGAAGATTGTGTGAGGGTGGTTACGTCAATACCCGTATACAACACAGAGGAAACGACAATTACTGCTAATGATTGGACTCCGATAAAGGCCAAATGGGATTCCCAGGAAATTAAACCTAAAAATGGAAATCGTTATGACATTCAACCTGAAGAGTTATTAGTTGAAGAAAGGGACCATACCCGAAGAGGATATAATAAAAGGTTTAAATTATTACCAGGATTGGTACAATGGAATAACAAGGAAGGAATTATACTGATAAAAAAACTGATACCAGGCAAATTAAAACTGGGAAGAGGTGAAAGAATAGGAATGGCTAATCTAGTGGTAGATGAAGATAACCTGAGACGATACCAAGGTAATGATTGTACAGTGAACACAACGGTACGGGAAATAGAGAAACAAGGAGCCATTGAAGAAGAATGGACGAAGGAAAAACTACAAAAGGAAATAAATTTCATGGAAGAACTAACTAAGGAACAACGGGAGAACGTCACGGATGTTTTGTACAAATGGAAAAAAGCATTTAGTAAAGGAGATTCGGACATCAGTGAGACATCCATGACCCCATACAGGATAAGGTTACATGATTATACTCCTATTTACCAGCGGGCGAGGAGGTTCGATCAGAAGACTAATGATGAAATCGAAAACCAAGTAAAGGAATTATGTTTAAAAGACATCGTAGAACCTTGTGCTGCAGAATGGAGTTCTCCGGTGGTGCCAGTTAGGAAAAAGGACGGAACACTTCGTCTATGTATTGACTATCGACGCTTAAACCAAGTGACCGAGGCAGATAGGTTCCCAATGGCCAGCATAAATGAAACCATCTTTGGATGTCATGGGGTACAATACTTTACCAGTTTGGACTTGGTAAAAGGTTATTATCAGATGCAGTTGGAGGAAGAAAGCAAGGATTTTACAGCATTTTCAACAGTCAGCGGTCAATACCGGTTTAAAAGGCTGAGTTTTGGGTTAAAGAATGGACCTGCAGCATTCCAGAGGGAGATGCAGCGGATACTAACAGGTTTTAGTCGGGACAAGGTAGTGGTTTACGTCGATGATGTCTTATTAATATCAAAAGGATTTAAAGAACATTTAGTATTGATTGAACAGGTCCTACAGCGCTTCTGCGAAACGAACGTCAAGGTAAAAGTGAGTAAATGTAGCTGGGTCCAGAAAGAAGTTAAATTCCTAGGACACATCATCAGCAGGACAGGGATCAAAAAACTTCCGGAATTTATGGATCAAGTGGACAAGTTGGAGAGACCTACCAATGTGGGAGAGCTAAGACGATACTTAGGAATGATTAACTTTCAACGAAAATTTATAAAAAATTGTTCAGGAGTGGCAGCACCTCTCAGCGCACTAACGGGAGGCAAAAGAAAGGACAAAATCGAATGGACAAACGAAAGGATCAAGGCTTTCGAGGAACTGAAAGAACGGATGAAAGAATCAGTGGAGTTAGCATTCCCAGATTTCTCGGAAGGTAGCAAAAAGTTGGAACTCTACGTGGATGCCAGTGGATTTGGTATGGGTGCAGGCTTGTGCCAAGAACAAGAAGGCGGTAGAAGAGTAATTGCGTATAACTCACACTCCTTCAATGCATGTGAACGGAAAACTTCCACAATAGAAAGGGAACTGCTAGCCATACGGTGGGGAATTAAAAGTTTTCGGCCTTTTCTACTAGGCCAGGACTTCATCTTGTACACGGATCATCGGCCATTAGTATATTTACATACGATGAAGCTAGTGGATAGTAAATTGGCCCGAGTTCTGGATGACTTGAGCGAATATAGTTTTCAGATCCATTATTATCCCGGAAAGGATAATGTGTTCGCAGACACATGGTCAAGGTGTCAAAGGAAACCTGATGAGGAAATCGATATAACGGATCCAGAAGCACTACCAAAAGGTTTAAAGGTTATAAGATTGGTACCAGGCGGTGCTGATTCATTATTCTTGAGTTTGAAGGAAATACTTGATAAGGAACATTTTAAAATGAAACAAAAAAATCACCAGGAACTAAGGGAATTTTTATTGGACATCCTGATTAGTGAACGGAAAATGTACGGATTGGAAAAGAGACCAAAAGCCTTAAAATTATTAAAAGCGATTAAAACTCCAGGAAAGGAACCAGTACCAGAGGTTTTATTAGTGGCCAGTGATAAATTCAATACAAGGATCTGGTTACATCATGGGACATGTTGCTCAGTGGCATACATCGGACCAAAGGCAAGGAAGTGTAACAACTTAAAAGATGTACACATACAGGTGTTAGGAGGATCACACTTCAATCCAGTAGCTGATGATGGTACTTTTGATCCAAAAGGAGAAAATACAATAGTTGACGAACGGATAACTGATGAACTAGAGACGTCACCAGAGGAAGAGAATGAAGATTACTCAGATACTGAAGGAAGTGATACATCAGGAAATAATTTATTACAGCATTCATCCAAAGAAGAGTTAGGAATAAATCTATTAATGAAGGAGAGAGGTCACCAGTCTAGGTTAAGCTGTAACCACAAGCTAAAAGGAGTGGCATGGCAGGAGGTCTCTATCGGAGAAGTATTCAGATGCGCTTTTCTGGACACAGGATCCGTCATCAGTTTGATACAAGAGGCAGTTGTTGATGGCTTAGACCAATTCGGACACATTCTGAAAAGATGGAAGGTGGATATTACTCTCAATGGAGTAACTACAAGGATTGTGGAGTGTACAACAGCAGTGGCCATAAAAATAAAAACAAGGTACCGGGAAATAATATTACCATTGGTCGTCGTTCAGGATGAACATATCCCAGCTTGTTTACTGCTAGGGATGAATTATTTAGTGGAGTCAGATGCAATTTTGGACTTCGGAGAAGGAATAATCGCACATGGGAATGATGCCGATGAAGTGAGTGATGGCTTTACCATTGATGTTTATAACCTCACAGTGAATAAGGATAATGACTTAATAACAGTCCAAGAAATAATAAGATTACAAGATAACTCTGAAGTGATTAGGAAACTAAAGAGGAGAATTGGAAATAATCAAGAGATTAGGAAGACTGATATATCATTGAAGGAATACTATCGATATAGGAAGGATTTACGAATGAATGGAGCCATCTTAGTAAAAAGGATTAGAGGTGAACAATTTGGAGCTGTTATAGGATTCCAACAGATGGTAAGCATTACTGTGGTTACACACCGGAATCTAGCTCATATAGGACGAGAAAAGTTAACAGATCTTGTCTCAAGGTATGTTTGGCACCCCAGAGGCCAGTTAATCATTCAAGATGTGTGTCGAACATGCCCAACCTGCCAACTGAATAAGATAGACCACCAGGTTGTGTTTCCACCTGTATGGAAGATTAAGGTACAAAATCCGTTCGAACTAGTAGCTGTCGATGTTATGGCCATGCCTAGAACCAGAAAAGGAAACATTGCTTGTTTGGTGGCTATAGATCATTGTAGTAAATGGGCTGCAGTGAAGGCGTTAAAGGATAAATCTGCAAGGAGTGTAACAGAGGCTTTTGAAGGACAAATGCTTCCCACATTTCTACGACCACCATACAAGGTATTGACGGATAATGGAGTGGAATTCAGGAGCACAAGATTTAAGGAAATGCTTCAGGCCTACGGAATCGAACATGTCTTTAGCAGTCCGTATAAACCAGCGGCTAACGGGGCAGTAGAGAGGGTCAACCGGACATTCGCGGAGTTCCTCAAGAATACGGTAACAAAGGATAAGGAATGGGATGACTGTTTACCCCGAGTAATAATGGTATATAATAATACGAATTAGGAGTAACCCCGGCCCGGCAGAGAAACTGATGGTTCAAAAACATGAGAAAGGGAAGGTATTACCAATCTCAAGAAAGGAACAGGACAAGTGGAAAGAGGGTCATCCAAACTGGCTGCCATACGCAGTAGGAGTGAAAGTTAAAAGGAAAATCATCTCAGTGGATAGAACTCTGGAGAAAAAACTAAGCAAAAGGTATGAGGGCCCTTTTGTGATAACCAAGGTGATTGCAGGTGGGATGACATATGACATTGAAGGAAATGGAAAAACAATGAGGGCTCACTACGCACATTTAAAAGTTTGGGCAGATCCCCCGGAATACTTACTTGACTATTTTAGGATCGAAGAAGAAACATATGAACAAGGAGAAGAACAAATATGGGAGACAAAAACTGAAGAGGAAGAGAAAGAGGAGGAACCAACACAAACTTATGTAATTTACGGAGGACAACCTGGGAGATCAACGAAGGAAAGGAAACATGAAAAAAATAAAAAAGATATTTGGGATTTAGTAGAGGTAGCTATAGGAGAACCTAAATACAAGGTAGATATAGCCACACAAACTGAAGCCATAACAGTAGATAAAATGACCCAAACAGAGATAGAGCTGACATCATCGCCTATTGACGCAAATGAATTAATGGATTGGCTGGACTCGGCACAGTCAGATGTTAATTCGGACAAGGAATTTAATTTACAAAGGTTCGAGAGGTCATTAAGGTTTCCGGATGGCAGCTATACGCTTACAACAGACATAGCGAATGATAGTGAAGAGGATGACATGGTCTCAAGGAAGGAAACACCAGAACCAGTTGAGGTATGTAATATTATTCAAAGTAATTACATTAATTCTAATAATATTCCTTTTTATACCCCCAGATCAATTCAGGAGGAGTTATGGGAAGTGGGTGAAGACCCCGAACGAATGATTTTAGAGGACCAATCGGAGGAACAGGGAGTGGACCCACAAGGAGTAGTAATTGGGTACCAGGTACCAATGACAAGATCTAGAGGGCCAGCTCCAGATATACCGAATGTCCAAAGGAGAGTATTGGAGTATGAGAGAAGGGCGGAGGAAAGACGAGCCTCCATCGGAAATTAGGTAAGGTTGTTTTACTTTTTGAGTGACGGAGCTATTTTTTTTTCTTTTTAAGATTGTTTTCCAATCTTGGAAGGGAGTAATGTGGGACGAACCAACTAGATTCAGAGCATTAGTCTTAATATTTTATTAAAATGAACATACATTCGTTTTTTCGAAAGAGGTTAAAAGTTGAAGGTTTCCGTGATCAAATTAAAGGAAGTAAATATTTGCAAAAGTTTTGAAATCGGTGAAGGAAAATTATTGCTAAGTTCAAAAAATTCCAGTTGTGGAAATAGTTACGTAGAATGACTGGAATTGGCTTCAACTTCAACAAGCTTTATATTCTTTCCCCAGTATTGGGGAAGTTTATTTTCTAATATTATTAGTAAAAGGTTAGTCACTTGTTGTTATTTGTGGAAGGATTGCTTCCAACTTTATTAAAGGAATGATATTTTAGGTAGCATTTTTGAAGTAAAAACTTAAAAGTATATTTCAGTGCATCGTGTTTAGATTTAAAACAAATTTAATAACAGAATTCAAATTCACGCATAGGAAATATTTAACAGTTTAACGATGTAGGATTGTCTTGAGATTTCGGAATAGGGTATTTTGTTATAGTGAATTAGGAAATATTTAAACGATATATAGGATATGTAAAAAAAAACGGACATTGGAATTTGCTCTGCATTTAAGGAAATTCGTGCATGGAAATTGAGTGAAAGGTGACAGATGTAATTAACGGTACAATCAGTGTGTAAATTTAGGTAAATTAATAAACGGAATATTTTATTGAAAAGTATATATATATATATATATATATATATATATATATATATATATATATAATATATAATATAATATATATATATATATATATATATATATATATATATATATATATATAATATATATATATAATATATAATATATATATATATATATATGTGTGTGTGTGTGTGTGCGTGTGTGGGTTTTGTGCGGGAAGCACATAGGCCGTGTAGGTAAGAGGAATTTATAACGCACAAGGATTTTAAACTAATAAAACACACATACGAAAGGTTAAGTTATGTGAACTGGAAATTGTGAGGGAAAATTACCGAATAAAAATTATGGTGGTTTCTATTATTATTATTATTATTATTATTATTATTATTATTATTATTATTATTATTATTATTATATTATTATTATTATTATTATTAGTATCGTTAATTGTTATTTCCGTTATTATATCAAATATTTGGGGTCATGAGTACACTAGTGTCTATTTTATTATTTCGCGAATTATTAATATCATTGGAGTAACTGAATCGAGTACTAGGTTATTTCATTATTCGTGCACATTATAAATATTATGTGTGCAAGGTTTGGGGGGGATTATTATTATTATTATTATTATTATTATTATTATTATTATTATTATTATTATTATTATTATTATTATTATTATTATTATTATTATTAGAATTAGAATTAGAATTAGAATTAGAATTAGAATTAGTATTATTAGAATTAGTATTATTAGAATTAGTATTATTATTATTATTATTATATTATTATTATTATTATTATTATTATTATGTATTATTATTATATTATTATTATTATTATTATTATTATTAATTATTATTTAGAATTAGTATTTATTATTAGAATTAGTATTTAGGATGTTTATGTCACTAATTCTGGGGTTTATGGGAACGAGGATGGTTTGATACAAATTTATATTGTTATTTTCAGGGAAACGGTTGCGGGAGCAACTCCAAAGACGATTGTGCAGCCAAGTTAGCCATAAAATTGAGATCGGATATAGGTGTGGGATACATCGTGAAGGTGACGACTGGAGCGTTGTTTTACCCATCCATAATCTTGAAATAGCTGATCTGCATCATACTGTTGGGGCTAAGGAAATCATTGGCGTATCGAGCAAAATTCTGGTGCTCGTGAGGAACAATCACTCATTGGCTAAGAGTTTCATGCGATCTCCCGATTTAGGAAAATAACTTAAACCACCTTGTGGACCAACTTGGATAAGTTAAAAAAGGAGCGTGTCGTTCCACAAATTGTCTAAATTCGATATTTGGGTTATATTGAATATTTAAGAATTTGATATCATATTTTAATAAAGGATTTTGATATATATATTATTTCAGTAATAGGTTACTATAGGATTGACATTATTTAGTAATAGAGTAGTATTAGGATTTACATATTATTTGGTAATAGGTTGGCATTAGGGTTAAAAATAAAATAATTGTTGTTTACTTTTTATTATATCAAAAATCACATCTGCGTATTACTTGACTCCTTTTCTCTCTAATTTAGTGTTGTGGTAAGCCTTCTCCAAAGAGAATCCTGGGACCTCGCGTAAAGGCTAAATAAAACAACAAGCAAAAATCAATTAACGAAAGACCAGACGTTAACAATGGTGGCTCCGTAGACTTTGGAAGAAGGATATAAAAAAATATATTATATAATATATATATATATATAATATATATATATATTATATATATATATAGTAATATATTCTTGACCTCTTATTACTAACAGTAATATGTATAATTATATAAAACACCTATATATATATATATATATATAATTATATAAATATATATATATATATATATATATATATATATATATATATATATATATATATATATATATATATATATATATATATATAATTATTGAAACCAACCGCTAATTCCTAAATTTTGATAGTGCCTGATTAATTTTCAAGGAATGTTTTTCTCAAAATAAAATTTTAACTCTTAAATAATTACGAACTATAAGAGTTTTGTGTCTGTTCTAAGCCTTGAATAGAGTTTCGTGATATTTAATTTAAAAATAACCATTTATGATGATTACGCGAATGTGAAATCTTCTATAAAGAATCTAACCAAGTTTGTGTAAACAAAGCCAGCATCGAACTGCTTATTTTTCTCTTACTCCTTTGAGACGGAGGTAAAAGCACACTCTGCAAAACTTTACTCTCTC
>JABUQX010030343.1:0-2500 GCA_015478945.1 Trachelipus rathkii
AACTAAAATATATTGTATGCTATTTTATTTTATAAGTTTACCCATATATGTATATGTTTTTAATACAGTGTTTTTACTTATTGTTATTAATCATATTTCGGGTCTCAAAGGACATGACATTGTGTTTGCAATTAGTAGACCTATTTCAGATACTAGGGAATTCATTTTTGGTTATTATAAATTAATTGGTATATCGGACTAAATTGGTAAATAAGTATGTAATTTGTCTCATTCTACATTTAATTTTCCTTGTGGTGAGATCAGACGATATTCTGAATTCCTGATTCTGATTATTATTAGTAATTATTTCTATTATTTATTAATTATTATTATTATTCATTATTATTATCTATTATTAATTATATATTATTATTATTATTATTATTATATTATATTATTTTATATATATATTATATATTATATATATATTATATTATATATAGTAGTATATATAATAATATATATATCTAGTATATTATATATATATATATTATAAGTATATATTTATATATATATATAGAAGGAGAGAAGGTGCATGGATGTATTTGGAAAGAAATTTTGATTTGCTCAGTTGCTGGAAGCAATATGTGGCAAAAGAGGAAAGGTGATAAAAGAGGGTGTGGTGTGAGAAAGGTGTAAATTTGTGCTGGTGTGGAAGGAATGAGAAGGAAGAGAAGGAGTTGTAATTTTGATGAGTGACTTGTGGTACAGAGCTATGGTAGATTTTGTGTGTGTTAATACTAGAATTCTAATGGTTAAATTTAAGTTTGAAAAGGTCAAGGTATGTGTGGTTGTGACATATATTCCATCAGAGAGTAATTTGAAGAGAGTGCGATTTTCATGCATAATCAGAATGATGTTTTGGATGGGGTGAGTAGGAGCTTCAAATTGATTGTGTTGGAGACCTAAATGGTTGGATAGGTGAAATAAAACGGACGGTATAACTGGTGGCTTTTGGGTGTCGGGAGAAAAGGTGATTGATTTCTGTGGGGAGAGAGGTATGTGTGTGTATGTAATACTTTCTTTAAACACAAGAGTATTTATAAGAATACTAGAGTTGGTGTAAGTACAGATGGTATCGAAGTGAAAAGTATGATTGATTTTGGGTTGGAGAAGAAGGAGATGTTCAAGTATGTGTTGGAAGTTAAATCAGTGAGTGGTTAGGAATGGGATTTTTTCGGATCATTATGTTGTTTTATGTAAAATTAAGTTAGTGGGGGCTTGGATGGAGAAGAATTTGATATGGAAGGAAGTGGGTAGAGTTAAGAGTGAGAAGTTATGTAAAAAAGGTAATAGGGATAAGTATTTCAGAGCGGTTGCAAGTAAATCAGTTGAATGTGAACAAGTTGAAACTGAACAAACCTGGAAGCAAATGAAGGATGCGGTTGTTAGCAGTGCAAAAGAAGTATGTGGATGTGCTAAAATAGGTAAGAATATTAACAGTGAGTGGTTTAATGAATAGGTGATGCAAGCGATTAAAAATAAAAAGAAGCCAATGATGTGGTTTCAAAAGAAAGATGTATGGAATTATATAAGGAGGAAAAAAGAAATACTAAAAGATGCGCACGTAGGAAGAAAAAAAGAGGAAAATGAACACTATGGAATGAGGATGAATGGGAACTTACAAGGGAGTAGGAAGCTCTTCTGGAAGGAAGCGCCAAAGGTTAAGAATGAGAATAAAGGGAATCTGCTTAGACTAATGAATGGGATGGAATGCTTCGTAACTGATGAAATGGATGTGAGGGGAGTGTGGAGGGAGCCACTTTGAAAATGCTGCATGGAACAGTAATGAAGATGTGATAGTAAATGGTGTGTGTGGATTTGATGGTGCAAGAAGAAATAGGTATTTTGAGGATGTGGTAATACGGGTGGTAGAGTATGAATGTGTGTGGGTTTGGTGGTGCAAGAAGGAATAAGTATTTTGGGGATGAGCGTCATTAGTAAGGAGGAAGGATGAATGGGTAGATGAGAGAATTAGGAATAGTAAATCCTGCAGTCATAGAGTGAACATTACTGGTTGAAATGTATCAAGAACAGGAGGTGAGATAGGTGAATTGATTGGATTTGGAAGTTGTGTAACAAAGCGTTTATGGAGGGTATAGTCCAAGGGATTTGAGGAGAGCAGTAATACGTACCCTTAACATAAGGGATAAAGGAGATAGATTGGCAACTGTAGGAATTAAAAGAGGAATTAGTTTATTGAGTATTGTAGGGAACATATTGCTGATATTTTGGTCGAAGAGTGCTTCAAAGTGACTGAAGGAAGCTGATTGGGTGAAGAACAAGGTGCATATAGAAGTGCTAGAGGATGTGTGGATCAAATGGAAACAAATGATTGAGAAAATGAGGGAGAAGAAGAATAAATTGTATTTAGGTTTTATGGTATTTTGCGACATGCGTTGATAAGGATTAAAGGGAAGATCTGTTGGTCAGGTGTCAAGTGGATAGTAGTGGGGTGTTCAGTGGTAAAACTGTTTGAAATGACATCAAAAAAAGTATG
>JABUQX010030343.1:7500-24171 GCA_015478945.1 Trachelipus rathkii
TTAATATTTGCTGAGTGAGGACTTTGACAATCCGAAATGTCCAGGCATTAAATGTTAATTCCAGGCGTGATATTTTATAATTTAATTATTACATTTTTAATTATTTTATTATAATTAATAGAAGTTTTTTCTTATCCAGCGATTAAAATGTTCGCTGAGATTTCGAAAGAAATGCTTCAGTTTTTTTGGTAGCTATCCTAGTGTTTGAGATACAGGTGTCAGCTATTCAGAACGCTTCTTGCATAATATATATATTTATATATATTATATTATATTATATATATAATATATATATATAGTATAGTATATATATTATATATATATATATAATATATAGGTATATTTACTATATATATATAATCATATATATATACATTATTATAATTATATATATAATATATATATATATATTATAGTATTATATATAATATATATATATATTAATATATATATATATATATATAAATATTATATTATATATATATATATTATATAATATATATATATTTATATATATCTTTTATTTTATATATATATTTTTTATATATTATATTATATATATATTATATTATGAATATCTATATATATATATAGTCTTATAGTATATATATATATATATATATATATTACATATATATATTATATTTATATATATATTGATATATATATATATATATATATATATATATAAAGTATTATATATATATATATATATATAGTATATATATATATATATATATATATATAATATGCAAGAGTTGCCGACTAGGCTGACACTGGTAAATAATCTCAAATAAAATTTATTATAATTATAATGATAATAATAATGAATAATAATAATAATAAAATATAATAATAATAATAATTAATAATAATAATAATAAATATAAATAATAATAATAATAATAATAATAATAATAAAATAATAATAAATAATAAATAATCATATTATTAATTATGATTAAAGTTATATTAATTATAATTATAATTATAATTAATGACTGTAATTTAAAATTATAAAATAAGAATTAATAATGATGATAATAATTATAAGAATATTGATGATAATTAATAATGACAATATAAAAGTGAATATTACTTATAAAAATATACTTAATAAAATATTACTTAATAAAATTTCATTTATTTTATAGAAATATCAGAACTGAACTTTCACCAAGTTCTCAGGGATGTATTTCGTGAAATATATATAATATATATATATTATAATATAATATATATATATATATATATATATTATATATGATATATATAATATATTAGTATAGTATATATATATATAGTATATATATAATATTATATATAATATAGTATATATCAATGATATATATATTAAAGTATAATTTTTACTATGCCTTTTATTATATAATATATCATATTATTATATTATTATAATATAATGTATATATATAATAGTATATATATAATAGTATATATTAATATATATTAATATCTATTATATATATATATATACTATATATATATATATATAGTATATGTACTATAGTATATATATATATATAAGTATATATATATATAATATATATATAGTATATATATAGATACTATTATATATATATATATATATATATATATATATATAAATATATTATATATATTTATATATATATATGGTTTGTTTGAAGGACCAATTCCTTAAATCACCAAATCCCCGAATCCTACCATGATTTTAGAAAACATTTTTATGTTTTCCATAGCACAATTTTTTGGTTTGAGTTGTGAAGCTCAAAATCTTTAAAAAGGTTTTAATTTGTAATTTTTTAATTTTTTTTCTTATATATATATATATATAGTATATATATATTATTATATATATAATATATATTATATATATTATTTATATATATTATAGTATAGTATATATAGTAATATATATAGATATATAATATAGTAGACTTACTCGCGTGCAGCGCATGTAAGTTGTTGCGCGGCACAGCTCTCGCGCAGCGCATGAAAGTTGTTGCGCGGCACAGCTCTCGCGCCAGCGCGCATTTGAAGCAGCGCTTCAGTGCGAAGAGGTACTGCCATGTATGTACGGCAACCTGCTGTGCATCTACCCTATGGTATTTCTTTAGTTTAAGTTTTCATTTAACTCAATAAATACCTAATGCAAAAATAATTTAACTACAAAATAATTTTGAAAATGAAAAAAAAAAAAAATGTTTTTTAGCAGCAAAATTATACATATAGAATTTGAACAATATTTTCGAATTATTTTTAATGATTTTAAAGGATGTAGCTAATTTCTAAATTTATTTTAATTTTCTAGTTATTATAATATATTATTTATATATATATATATATATATATATATATATATATATATATATATATATATATATATATATATATATATATATATATATATATATATATATAATTATATATATATATTATAATATATAGTAGTATATACGTATATATCATAAGAATATGTAAGTGAAGGCTTGAAGGGAGTGGAAGAAAAAAAGGAGGAAGTAGGGAGAATTGGAAGTGAGAAATTAGGAGAACTGGGTTATAAGGAACGATTAGCGAGTACACTTGAAAAGAAGTCAGTTGAATGGGAACTTGATGATACTCAACAAATGTGGACATAAATGAAAACGTTTAGGTGAAAAAATATAAATACAAATATTAAATATGAAATTTTATTGGATATTATTAATAGGCAAAACAATCATCGGTGGAAATTTCATTCTGGAAGTGGCACCATTTTCTTTATAAATAACATTCCGCTGAACCCATGTCTGAAAATCTTAAAAAATTAAAAAAATTTTAAATATGTTTGAATTTGAATTTAATTTCATTATAAATATAAATTTTATTTGATTTTTTAATTTAGTTTTTAGAGAAGGGCTTTTAATTTATAAAGACTCTAGAGGTGCCTGGAACAAGCTAAGAATCATATAAACTAAGCAACTTAAATGACCCATTTAATTCTGCCTAAACTAAAGAGCAACATACCTCAAAGTAACTTTCCTTGGTGCCTTGTAATCACGATGGTCTTCAATTAGAACGTGGGCAGATCGAAGTTAGCAACAAACGGACTTCAAGGGTAGAATTAGTATGCTGTCATCACAACCTAATGTTGATGGGAAAAGGTCCCGAATAGAATAAGTTCATCGCCTTTTCATTTTCTCTTATAAGTTGGTTTTGTTAGTGGTTAATCTAAAAATAATCATTGGATGATTATAATGTGTTTCAGGACTTCATCGGTAACAAATGGCTTCATTGCCCTTTTTTTAGGAACATTTTAACAAAAAAATTACTCAAGCCATAATTGAATATTAAAGAATTTTTAATAGTAGTGCGAGAGAGGTATGTGAGAGTGCTAAGGTAGGAGGTAAGAATGTAAATAGTGAAAGGTGGAATGAAGAGGTCATGTAAGCAATTAAAAAGTAAAATAGATGCGTGGTTGAATGTACTAAAAGCTAGTGGTGAGGGGGTGAGGGGATAAGGGGATGAGGGGTAAGGGATGAGGGGTAAGGGATGAGGGGGTGAGGGTTCGAAAGAAAGGTGCATGGAAATAAAATAGGAAAGAAAGAGGAAAAATAAAAGTTGTATACGTAGGAGAAAAAAGAAGGTAAACGAACAATTTGGAAAGACGAATGGGTTCCTACAAGGGAATAGGAAGTTGTTCTGGAAGAAAGCACGAAAGTTAAGAAAGAGAGTAAGGGGAATCATCATTGAATAATGAAAAGTGGTGGTGCTTTTGTTACTGTTTAGATAAATGTGAGGAGAGTGTGAAAGAAGCATTTCAGAAATCTGCTTAACATTGGCAGGGACGATGAAGTGATACCGAATGTGTGTGAGATTGATGATGTAAAAAAATGATATTTTGGGGGTGAGATAATTAACATGGTGGAGGTAACAGGTACAGTGAAAAAGTTAAAGAATGATAAATCAGCTGGTATAGATGTAATTACTGATAAAATAATCAAGCATGGATGTGAGATTGCGATTGATTAGATATGGATGTTGTAAAGCAAAGCTCTTGTGGAGGTTGTAGTTCCCTATGACTTGATGATGAGAGCGGTAATAGTACCCTTGTATAAAGGATAGGGAGATGAGGGATAAGGGATGGACTGTAGAAACCACAGGGGAACTAGAGTACTTTATTGAGTGTTGTATGGAAGATATATGTTTTTATTTTGGTTGAAAGAGCTCATCGAGTGATTGATGTGGTAATTGTTGAAGAACAATGTGTATTTGAGGTGGTAGAGGATGTGTAAGTCAAATTTTTACATTGATGCAAAGAAGAGGGAAGAAGAACAAACTATATTTAGGTTTTATGAATTTGATACAAGTGTATGACAGGATTAATAGGGAATCTATGTAGCAGGGGAGGGTGTGTTAGACTGATGGGGAATGGTAGAAAATGTATGGCACCTTGCTTATTGTAAGCAGATAATTTGATTTTGCAAGGTGAATCTAAAGAAAGTTTGAGAAGATTAGTAAAGAGGTTTGGCTATGTATGTAAAATGAAGAGTTTGAAAGTAAATGCAGATATGAGTGAAGTAACGAAAGTCCGCAGAGGGAAATCATGTTGGAAAGTAAGCAACCGAAATTAGTATCTCAGTTATATATATTTAGGCTATATATTGGATGAAAAGGGAACAGATGATGCTGAGTGTAGTAGGAAAGTTGTGAGTGGTAAAAAGGTGGCTGGTATGATTAAATCTTTGGTGAATGCATAGGGACTAAGCTTTGGGTGCACTAGGATTTTTCAAGATGGTATGTAATTACCGGTTAACGTATAGTAGTGAAATTAATTACAGTGTTAATTATGGAGCATTAGGTATAAGAAGGATTAATAAAATGAAGAATAACCGTTTTAAGGAATTGCGTGGTGTGACGCAAGAAGTAAATGAGAAAATAAATGAGATTATATTGAGGTGGTTTGCTCATTTGGAAAGGATATATGTTAATAGATTGATTAAGCAATTGTATAGTGATGAGTGCGTTGGGATGCAACCGTTTGGGAGATCGATGAAAAATTTGATTGAGTCAGTAATAGAGGGTCTGGTGGAAAGGAAGGTGCGTTTGGTTCATGCGAGAGGAATGGTTCATAATAGGAGTGAATAGCGAGGTTTTGTGTGGAGGCAATAGGCTGTGGGCCTGAACCCTAGATCGATGCAATCTCGACACTGAACGAGCGTGGCACAGTGGGTTGTTCGTACCTGGGAGTAGCTCTAGGGTGGTTTTGGCTGCGACGGACTCTCAATTAAATATATAAGTGAACGGCACGGGAAAGGAGGGGGATTTTTTAGTGGACTTGGGTCATGTTCTACTTAGCTATTCTGATACCGATGCATGTTTGCGCAGTCCACCCCTAGATAAATTAGATCATTATGGAATATTGTATTTATTTTTTTCACCGGGGAACAGCCATTTCATTGTCTTAGATCTGTGACTTGTTTTTGACTACTACACTTTTGGCCTTCTGGATATACGAATTTAACTCTCAGTTTTTGTCTAATCACGTCATACTTTTTACAAGTTACAGTATAGTCCCTTCTTTTTTGTCTCAAATGTCATACAAAATGTGCACATAGCGGAAGAATAAATGGAAAAACTTACCAAATATTCTGTTCACAAAATAGTTTTATTCATACAAATGTTACATATAGTTACTGCAGGTTAAATTTCGATCGGTAAACATAATATTAAGGTAAAAATTTTAACCTACAGCTTTCCTGGAGTGTTTAATCTGTGGACATTCTCGCTTGATGCTCCAACAATAGTCATCTATCATATGTACATCCCATTTACCTTGATACCGTGCCTCCATCACCTTCAAATCTTTGTGGAAAAGCTCACCTGCTTCATCACTGGACTTGCACAAGATTTTCGGAAGTTTTAGCAAGATGGCTATGTAAAAAATGCAATTTGATGCTCATGTTGCAACCAAGCATTTTGAAGCTCTCCAAGAGTTGCTGGACAATTTCGGTGTAATTCTGTGCTCGGGTATTTCCAGAAAGTCTTTTACAATTGTTTCTGAAATCCAACCAAGCATTCTTTTGAAGTTTTGGTCTATTGTCTACCCATGAAATATTCATCTATTAGGAGCTGCGATCTGTTGACCATCAATACACACTTGGCCTTATCTGTTTCAAAATGGCAGGCAGGAAATCGCGAAATGAGGCATACTTGAAACAGGTCTCCTTCAATATTGCAAAGCTTTAAAAATTGTTTCATGAGACCGAGTTTTTATATGCAGAGGTTTGAATATTATGTTTTTCTGTCGAAAAGGGCTGATGTATGATTGTTGTGGATCACCAGGCTTTAGTCAGATCTTGGGGGCAATTCGACTGAACCAATGCTTCTCAATGAGCTCTGCGTCCCACATACACAAAAAACTGGATAGGCTTGGTGTATCCGCGTGCTGGCACAAGGAAGGAATCTAAGACATTCAGACTTTTAAGGTCAAAACAGATGATGCCATTGGGTGCATTGTATATTGCAATTTTTCCATGACTCTTTTTATGTCTTGCATATTCTTCACACAAACAAACTGAATGGCCTATTGGGACTGAACCAAATAAATTTTCATTGTGGAGGAACACACTTCAAGCTCCGCTTTGAACTATCGATGAACAATCGCCATTCAGCTGCGTTATGGGCTAAAATTCCCAACTCTTCAATTAAACTATGTACGTTATGGCGATACACAAATCCATCATCACTTCGAAAGTATTTACAGAAACGCACTTTCTTTTAATCGAAAGTAGGATACCTTAGCTCCTTTTTCAAGCAAGTTTTCTCGTGCAGTCTTGATGCTAACAGCTCTGAAGTTTTTTTGGGTAGTCTCAAATCTCGTGCCAAATCATTCAACTCAAGCTAAGCAAATCCCTTACGAACGGAATCATCTTCAATTTCAAAATTATGGTCATTGGGGTCACTTTGATGTTCATCAGACCCGTATTCCTGTATTTCCAAAGTGGGCAATTCTTTGAAAACTGGCACTGGGATCTCAGCTGAATGAGGCATTGGGCGTATAGCTGATGGTAAACTAGGATACTCTATTTTACATTTGTTTTTCTTGTTATATCCTGACGTTTTTACTATACAAAAGTAACAATCACTTGAGTGATCTCTGGGCTCTCGCCAAATCATAGGTATACCAAATGGAAATTTATCACGTTTTCCCTTCGTCCACATCCGTAAACTCTCGACACACTGCTTGCACACTTTGTGTGGGGCCCATGATTTATCTTGATCACCAATCTTCACTTTAAAATATGCAAAATAAGCTTGCCTAACAAATGTACTGATGTTTGTCCTTTGACTGGGAATGATAAAACTGCCACATATATAGCAAAATGAATCGGAGCTGTTTAAGCACTTACGACGTGAACTAACAGAGGCAGACATAAGAAAAGGTTTCAGTTATTATATAAATAAAAACTAAACACGGTAACCTTGTATACAAACAAGAACTCGGACTCAATGTCGGAATGCGCTACACTATATCACAGCGGCACACAACCTCCCACTACAGTATCTCAGGCGTAACTGAACTAGTCTCGACAAATATGCACCTCTCGCTGGTCTCCTAATATGACGTCATTCACCCGTCATATATATATATATATATATATATATATATATATATATATATATATATATATATATTATATATTATATATATGATATATATTATTATTTAAAATTTACATTTATATTTAACTAATAAAATTAAATTTATTTAAATTTAATATATATATATATATATATATATATATATATATATATATATATATATATATATATAATTATATATATACTATATTTATGCTAATAGTGGTATATTATTATATATTTTGTTGGCTTAATATTAGATAGACTGACAGATTTGGTTTTAAACTCAAAGTTGCCAGAATTGTCCATTTTATTAGAATTTGTCCTTTTTATTAAAAATAAAGACACATTATTCGGACAGTTTGTTTTCGAAGCAGTTCTTATTTGACCTTTATTGAAAATGGATGTGTTAGACTTAGATTGTATATTTTCTGATAAAACAATGTTGCTAGCATTTATAATGTATTATAAGTTAATTTTAGTCTAAAACTTGTGTTTGTGATAAGGAATGTAGTATTTATAATGAAAATTTTAATTTTTATTTCCGGTGTACTAAAAGTAATTGTCGAAAGCGATTTAAAATGTGTCCTAAATATATATATATAATATATCTTACATCGCCTGCTTTTAATAAAGTTTAAGATTAAGTATATATAGTATATATAGTATAATATATATAGTATATTTATATATATATATATATATTATATATATATATATATATATATATATATATATTTCATTTCATTTTATCTTCCACATGGCTTTAAATAAATATAATTCATTAGGTTAGGGCTACGTCTAGCCTAAACAAAATACATTAGTTAGGTCTCTTTGGGGCTTACAAAATATGTTAGGTTATGGTCCTACTGGGACTAACGGATTCAATTAGGTTTAGATCCAAACTGGGGGGGCTAACAAAGTCCATTTAGGTTACTCCTACTGAGGCTATTAAGTCTTAGGTTAAGGGTAAGGTTGTTAGGTAACAAAGATTTAAAATATGTTTACATAGAGTGAACATTCAATTTCTTTCGAGTGGTTGCTGAATCTTACAATTTTACCTTCCCGACTCGCTTTTATGCGAAACGAACAATTTACTTATTTATGGTAAAGTTATAGAAATTATATATATGATAATTATATATTATATATATATATATATCATATATAAAAGATACTTCTATATATATAACCACTCACTATTATATATATATATATAAATATAATTTTATAAGATTACCATAAAATAAATTTTCTTTGGCATAAAGGTCAAATTTGTAAGATCTGTCAGTCTACTGTAAAATTTCGTCTATATATATTAATATATACATATTATATAAATATATTAATATATATATATATATATATATATATATATAGTATATATAATATATATATATCTATATATATATTTATATTTATATATACATAATATATATATATATATATACTATATAGATATACTATACATATATATAATATATTATATATATCCTATATAATATAGTATGATATGTTTTAAATGATCTCTAAAGAAGGAAAAATATATTAGATTGATCGAAATAGGCTTGATAAAAGAGTTACGACGTACAAATTTCAAAACTAATAACATATTGTACTCAAAGATACAATTTTTTTTTTTACAATTATATTTCACCAGTTCTGGCTTTATGATGTTAAGGTAAATATTTTATGTTTTTCTAGCGCTCACGGGTCGTGAGGTATGGGGGACTCCCTCTCGTCTGTAAACAAATGTTCAGGTTTCATGCATTCATTTACCTCTAAAATATAAAAGAAATGTTACATTCTAAAGGATTTTTAAAAAATTCATTTAAAAAAAATTAATAAAAAATATATTAAAATTGATTCTAAAAATAAATCAATTATCTTATATATCTAAATTTGTATTAATGTATATATTATATATATGTATATAAGTTATTATATTAATATATGATTATATAATATATATATAATATATTATTATTAATTATTATATATATATATATATATATATATATAATTATATATATATATCTATATATTGTAAGTAGAAGGATAGAACAGAAAAGAACTAATCAACTAAGTAAAAAGAAAGACAAGGTAAGGTTGAAAATAATTAAAGTAGATGGTTACCGAAGAAAATAGAAGGAAAACGGAAGGGTCTACGTTTACGCCAAAGAAAATTGATAGGAGCGGAACACAAGGAAGTTACCAATGAACTAAGAATCCCCGTGAAGACGGCACAAGTGTAGGGACGGAGATGAATGTAGTTTAAATAACAAAACGGGAATCTTGTGGAAACCAGCCAGAATCCGGGGGATGCCATCCAACATCTTGTTGCTAACGAGAGGGGATCAGCGGATGTTCAGGCGTCTCGAATGGGGGGCTTCCAAGTTTGCAGGATGCCTTGGAAGAGCAAGTTACTTGATGAGACGGACTGGGAGGCGCCTCTTCTGTCGGAGGACGTGGGACCAACGGAAGAAGCATTCTTGGATCGCGAGATGAACTGCAAGAGCAACTGCTAAAGAAAAGTAGTACTGACATAGAAGTCGTAAGTTGTATATAGATTGTAGTTATAATAAAGTAAGCCGATCGGGTTCGGCGACTGAAGTCTAGTAGATATTTATAGAGATTTTAACTGGTACTGGTTAAAGAATTGTTTAAACGTTTACAGTTTATTTTGTAAGTGTGTCATCTATTTTTAAGAAATTCGTCGGTTATTGATATTTAGTATTTGTTTATTAATGAAATTGAAAGAGTGTAAAAAGTATTTTACAATAATTATGATATAGGTGAAAAAGGATTCCATGATTTTGCGATGGTTAATGTGATTGATATTTAATTTGTACCGTATTATATTGTATTTAATTTTTAAGAAAATTCCAACGCAGTTTTTCATTAGACACTCATCACCGAAGAGACCCGATTCGATTTCAATATATGATACGTAATATATTATATATATATATATTATATATTTATATATAATATTATAGTATATATTATATAATATATATTATATATGATATATATATATATATATTATATATATCTATATACATATATATATATAATAATAATATATATATATATTATATATTCCATATAGGCCTGAAACAAAGAAAGTTACCGCGCATCATGCTCACCCCCCTCTCGAAAACTAAAATAGGTAAAAGAAAACTGATAACAATAAGGAATCAGCGTATGAAATTTGTACGGACAAATGAAAAAAAAAAATTATTTTATTTTTTTTTTTTTTATATCTCCACACAACTACGATAGGTACAAGAAAACTAATAACATATATGGAATCAGCGTGTTGAAATTTGAATAAAAAAAGGAAAAAATTTTTTTTTAGAACAAATAACATATTTGGAATCAGCATATGAAATTTTTTTAGGGGGCTCGAGCCGACCTGGTGGGACAGAGGGGGGGACGAAGTCCCCCGTCGTCCCCGGGAGGCCGAGAGACCCCGATTCTTTGCATCTTGCGGTTACCGACTGGGGATTCTTTTAGTTAAAAATAATAAGAAAAAAAAATTTTTTTTCCCAATTTTTTTTCAATACAAATTTCACCGCTGATCTAAATATGTTATTAGTTTTCTTGTACCTATCTTAGTTTTTGCCAGATATAAAAAAAAAAATAACATAAAAAATGTAAATTTTTTTTTTTCATTTTCCATACAAATTTCATACGCTGATTCATATATGTTATCAGTTTTATGTACCTATCCTAGTTTTCGAGATATGATGCGGGTAACTTCTTTAGTTTGGCATATATATATTATATATATATATATATTGAGGATATATATATATAATATATATATATATATATATATATATATATATATATATATATAATATATATATATATAATACTAATATATTATATATATTATATATATTATATATATATATATATTATATATATAGTATATAAAGAAAACAATTTAAAACCAACTTAAGAACTAATTAGGGAAATCAATAAATTAAAAAATTAAAACAGTTGTTTACGTTCGAAGACTAGATACCAACGTCCTCCTCCTCAGAACTTTAATGGAACTTAGATTTCATTTAAGTTTTGAGGAGGAGACGTTGTACTAGTCTCGAAACGTAAACAACTGTTTAATTTTTAATATTTTGATTTCCCTATTTAGTTCTTAAGTGTTTTTAAATTGTTTCTTTACATTTTAAGAGTTTGAGCTGTTTTAAAACTCTCTAAAAATTTTTGTCATATATATATATATTAATATAATATATAATATATATATATATCTATTATATATATTATATATATATATATATATATATATATCTATATTATATTATATTATGTATATATTATATATATTTATATATATATACTATATATTATAGTATATATATATATTATATCTATATATCTATAAATATATTTATATATATATATATATATATATATTATATATATATATTACAGAGAGAGAGAGAGGGAGAAAGAGAGAGAAGGGGAAAGTTAATAAGAAACTTTTACCTGAAAATCGTCTTCACTCTGTTGAGTTCTTTTTTTCGAAAATAATTTTGCCCTCAAAATCAATACCTTTATATATATAGGTATATATATAATTAAAGTATTATATATTATATATACTATATATATATATATATATATAATATATATATTATTATTATATATATATATTAAAAAAATATATATATATATACATATATATATATATATATATATATATATTAATATATTATATATATATATATAAAGATATATAATATTATATATTTTATATATATATATATATATATATATATATATATTATATATATATATATATATATATAGTATATATATATATATATTTTACTTTCTTGAAATGTGTTCTAACTCATGCAATCGATATGTATATGGAGTTGTAGGTAGATAACCCACATGATTCTTTACTTTTTTTTGTGCAATATATATATTATATATTATAGAGTATATATATATATTAATAATTATAAAGTATATATATATATATATGTATATTATATAATATTACTAGTATATTAATATGGTAAGTATATATACTATAGTGTGATATTTACTTCTCGTGAAACTGTTTTTCTAATTCATGCAATCGAGTATGTAACCTGGTAGTTTGTAGTAAGATAACCCACATGATTCTTTTAAACTTTTTTTTTTGTTCAATATATTATTATATATGATAATATATCATATATATATATATATATATAATATATATAATGTATATAATATATATGATATATATATATATATATATGATATATATATATAATATATATATTATATAGTATTCTACTTCTTGAAATGGATGTTCTAATTTAGTGCAATCGATAATGTATTATGGATGTATGTAGGTAGATAACCCAGCATGAATTGGCGATGGCTTTTTTTGTGCAATAATATATATATCTGTACGGCTTCTTCTTGATATATATCCCATATTTAAATATTTATATGGTATTATAATCGCTGATTATATATATAACGCTAAAACGACCTATATATATATATATATATATGATTTTGCACATGGATGTTTGTCTTTTTTTGTGCAATATATTATATATATATATATATCTATATTTATATATATATTATATACTATATATAGTATATAAATATATATAATATATATATTATTAATATATATATATATATATATATAGTATATTATATATATATGTTATATATAAATTTACTATATTATAAGTATATGAATATAGTATATATATATATATAATATATATATATATGAGTATATATATATATATAAATATATATATATATTATTATTTATATATATTTATATATATTTAATATAATATAATACATATATATACTATATATATATATATATATAATATAGTATATTATATATATATATATATATATATATATATATATATATATGATAGTACTTATATATATATATATATATATATTATATATATAAGTATAAAAAGTTAAAAAAAATTTTAAAATATACCGTGTATGCGCGCCTGTCTTTTATCAAGTAAGGTGTAAATTATTCCTCATAATTTATTTATTAACTTTGGTAGTCCGTCAAAAATAAATTCTTTTCATCCCAAAAGAAATGGAATTAAGATTTATTATTTATCTACGGAAAGGAAGCTTTCTTACTCCAAAAATTGCCATGTTAATTAATTAATATAAAAATTCAAGTAAATATTATTCTTTCACTGAAATTCAAATTCATTATTCGAAAGTCGAAACTCAGCTACTTAACCAACTACCTAACTTACTAATCAACCAACCAAATAGCAAACCAACCAACCAACCAACCAATCAAAAAACAGAAAATGCGAACAACTAACAAGCTAATTAAATAAATATGTCAATAAAAAATAAATAAATAAATAAATAAATAAATAAATAAATAAATAAATAAATAAATACATGTAAAAATATGTAAAGTGGAGAGAAACAAGTGTCATTTCTGGCAGTGATAAATTATTTGCTTCTGGAAACGTCAAAATGAGCTTCGCTTCTTTGAGTTACGCTTCTCGAATATGGAAATATTGAAGTCAGAAGCTCTTGGCTTCACAGTCAAATATTTCACCTTGGCTTTACGTTCATATGTTATTTGCTCTGTTTTTATTATTATTATTATTATTATTATTATTATTATTATTATTCATTATTATTATGTAATTATTATTATCTAAAATTGATTTATTTATTATTATGTATTATTATTATTATTATTATTATTATTATATCTATTTTTATTTTTATTTTTATTTTTATTTTTATTTTTATTTTTATTTTTATTTTTATTTTTATTTTTATTATTTATTATTATTATTTTTATTTTTATTTTTATTTTAATTTTTATTATTATTATTATTATTATTATTATTATTATTATTATTATTATTATTATTATTATTATTATTATTATTATTATTATTATTATTATTATTATTATTATTATATTATTATTATAATTATATATTATTATTTATTATTTATTATATATTAATTATTACATTATTTTATATATATTATTTTGTTATTTTTATTTTTAATTTTTTTTTTTCTTTTTAT
This sequence comes from Trachelipus rathkii, assembly GCA_015478945.1. Lineage (NCBI taxonomy): Eukaryota > Metazoa > Arthropoda > Malacostraca > Isopoda > Trachelipodidae > Trachelipus > Trachelipus rathkii. The sequence continues at coordinate 22,219 of JABUQX010030343.1, forward strand.
TTTTGTTTTATTTTTATTTTATATTATTTTTCGTTAAGTTTTTATTTATTCCTACATTTTTTCATTCTCTCTCTCTCACTATGTTATATATAGGTTTTATTATGCTGCATGTATTATGATTATAGTCTCTCTATCAGTTCTCTCAGATATATACATATCTGTCTAATAAGAAATCATGAGATCTATCCTCTCTCTGTCTATTGTTTATTAGTCTCTCTTCTGAATGTGTTTATTTTATTACGATTGTGTGTTACTATTGAGTGTGTTTACCAGGTCTATGCATATATTTTAAATCGGTGCACTCGTCTAGAATCATTATAGGTGTGAGTTTATTTTTATATATGTGTAGAGATTTTTTAATATTTGATCTCTCGATTATGTCTCTACTATTTATTATAAACTCTCTCTTGTAAAAATTAATTTTAGAAAACCATAATTTTTATTGTTAGATGTTTATGGCTATCTTTTATTTTTTATTGTTTATTTTTATTAGAATTTTTATTTTATTCATATGTAAATTTATTTTTTATTTTTATTTCCATTTTATTTTTTTTTTTTATTTTTATTTTTATTTTAATTTTTATTTTTTAATTCGTATACACAACATCAAGATTATTAATTATTATTAATGATTATTATTTATTCATTTATTATTATTATTATTAATTATTATTATTATTATTTTAATTATTATTAGTATTATAATTTATTATTCATTATTATTATTATATATTTAATTATTATTATTATTTATTATATTATACTATTATTATTATTATTATTATTATTTATAATTATTAATTACTATCCAGATTGATAGAATGGATAGCAACAGTAAGGAATACGGTATTTCGTTGGAGATGAACAACATTATAAATAGAATTTGTAAAGAAGGTGCGACGACAGTCTTTAAAAAAATATTGCAACAAATCATTTTGAGGGTAGAGTGAAATAATAAATTTTCCGTCAAACGTATTTTTATTTTATTTATAATTTCAGCTGATGGCGCTACCAATCCATTTAAAGTTTACCTAGGTGAAAGATGGCAAAAATAGTGGAATTATTATTATTATTATTAATTATTATTATTATTATTATTATTATTATTATTAATTATTATTATTATTATTATTTAATTATTATTATTATTTATATTATTATGTATTATTATATGTATTATCTATATATAAAATATATCATATATATATATGTATTAGTATATATATATAAGTTATTATATAATAAATATAATTTAATAACTAGGCGAACTGAATGGCATACTAGGTAGTTACTAGAACGGCTATGAAGTAAGAGATAAGGTATAAATGTTAATTATATAAACAGAGTGCATTATTGTGTAAGCTAGCTATATAAGAAGTTATATATACGTTTGAAATTATACGCTTATATATATAGATAAGTATATATAGTACTATTGTATATAATACGAGTAACAAGCTAGCTCACGAGCACCATATACTATATGTGCAGACAGGAGCTATAGTCTATATATATATGACGTGGATCGAGGGAGTAGCATATTTGATCTATGATAAATACCGGTCTCAGAGTATATATTATAACGGAAATCTTATAACCATACGTGAATATATATCTTGGATTATTAATCACCGAGTGGCAGCTAGAAGGCCGAGATCTCATATACGAGAGTTAAAGATGTGATAGCCCCATTAACTAATTTATATAGTGTCAATAGAATGCTGTGGATGTATCTCTGCATCAACTCTCGTACTCACTGCCCAGTATTGAAAGTAAAATGAATTACGATCATCATTACACACGCGTAGCCTATCACAGATGTGGCTCACTATGAGCAGAGTAATAATGACTATTCGACTCACTGAGTATCGTGAGGTGAGAGAGAGGTCATAGAAAGGTCGCCAAGCGAGTGATATGTGAGCTATACACAATATATTGTGTATTTACTATGGA
>JABUQX010030344.1:7500-17454 GCA_015478945.1 Trachelipus rathkii
CGATCCGACATTTCGACTCCCGACTCCGACTCCGACCTCCGGCTCCGGCTCCGGTCCGGCTCCCCGCCGCGGCTTCGCTCCGCATTAGCCATAGGATAATGAATGAAATCTGGTTCATTCTTTGAAGTTTTATTTTATTATTATTATTATTATTATTATTATTATTATTATTATTATTATTATTATTATTATTATTATTATTATTATTATTATTATTATTATTATTATTATTATTATTATTATTATTATTATTATTATTATTATTATTATTATTATTATTATTATTACTTCCTTTTTTTTTTAACATCATTATATAATAGTTGATGCTAAAGAAGAAGAAGAAGAAGAAGAAGAAGAGAAGAAGAAGAAGAAGAAGAAGAAGAAGAAGAATGAAAGAAGAAGAAGAAGAAGAGATGGATAAATATGAAGAAGACAAGAACAAGAAGACAGAAAAAAGAAAAGAAGAATAAGTTTGATGATAAAGAAGAATATAGTTGATGATAAAGAAGAAGAAAAAGAAGAAGAAGAAGAAGAGAAGAAAAGAAGAAGAAGAAGAAGAAGAAGAAGAAGAAGAAGAAGAAGAAGAAGAAAGAAGAAGAAAGAAGAAAGAAGAAGAAAGAAGAATATTTAGGAAGTCTGCTCAAGGACACGACGGCTTGCGCAATGACTTAACTTGATATTTGAACAAGTGAAATTTCTTTAAACTCTTTATATATATATAGTATATATATATATATTATATATAGTATATCATATATATATCTATATATATTATATATATATTATATGTATATAATATATATATATAATATATATATTAGTATTATATATATATATATATAGTATTATATATTTTTAATATTTATTTATATATTATATTATATATATATATATATAATATATAATATAATATATTATATATAATATATATAGATATATATATATATATATATATATATATTATATATATATAAATAATTCTATATATAATATATTATAATATATATATATTGAGATGCCGGAATTTTACAAGCGATCAATCGCTTTGTCATAAGATTAGTTAAATATTAAACAAATTTTTTTTCCTTGAAAAAAACCCTCTCTCTCTCTCTCTCTTCTTCTCTCTCTCTCTCCTCTCTGCTCTCTCTCTCTCTCTCTCTCTCTCTTATTTTCTATCGTTCTCACTTCTTTTCAATCACTCCTCACATTTTCCAAAGTTACTTTTTCTTATTATATGATTATTATTATTATTATTATTATTATTTATTATTATTATTATTATTATTATTATTATTATTATTATTATTATTATTATTATTATTATTATTATTATTATTATTATTATTATTATTAATTATTATTAGTGGTAGTAGTAGTTAGGGTTATCAGTGTTTTGGGTTAAAATTTGGAGGGGGGTAGATGGTGAGGTACCGGCTAGTATATACAAAGTTCCATCCCCCCTGGGGCCCCCGAAGCGGGACCCCCCCCCTCTTTAAAAATCGAAGTGTTCGTATAAGGCTGAAATTTGGTGAGAGGATTCAGAGTTGAATTTCTAGAAATACTTGATATGTGAATCTGATGAGTTGGCTCCGGCACCGGTGCTGGAGCCACTGCGGTGCCGAGTTAATAAACAGTCGTATAACAACAATGTTGGTGTCCTTATAAGGGTTATCGAGGTCGTAGAGTTCGAATATGATGGTTATAAGTCCGTGTAGGGTGTCTAGGACCCCCCATTAGGGGGGGTCTCGACTGAAAAAAAGAGCACAGAGTGGGAAAACAGAGGTCGAAGGAGGAATGAAGAAGGATGAAAGATGAATAAAGAGGGAAAGAATGAAGAAGGAGTCTGACTCAGAGGAGTAGGAGTTGACAGACGCACCGGTGCTGGCTCCGGTGTGGTGCCGAGTTATTAAATATTTGTGTAATGATACAATATTGGTGTCCTTATATATGTTATTGGGTCTGTAGATTTCGAAAATAATCAAGAAATAAAAAATAAATAAATAAATAAATAAATAAAATTTCTTATTCTTTTTATGTTTATAACTTACAAATTTACGTTTTTACATACCCTAAAGCAGTAAATCAATAAATCAAACCACCATCCAGCCCCCCCTCCTGCCACCCTCCTGACCATCTTTGATCTATTGATCTATTGATCTATTGATTCAAGTCACATTTCGAGTGTCATTTTTGGATAAACATAACATAAAATCAAGTTCTTTATACAAAGATCAAACAATATATGCAGACGTAACAAAGTTTTCACATTAATAAAGCTTACTTAGCATCATCTGAACTATGAATATAACCCCACAGCGAGAAACCTAACCACATCTTAAACAGAATAAACGGTACGTTTACAAAAGTTTCACACACACTTAACCCACAGTAAAAGTAACCTAACATAACATCCAAAAACGTAATTTATTCACACTTTGTCAAGCATTTCATATCTCTAACATTACAATGTTAATTTTACATAACATGGTAATATGTAACAAAAATTACCATACCTTGTGTATTACATACAGATCAGCAAAAGTGTGCTAACGTGACAAAGTTTTCATATTAATAAAGCCAACATAGCATTACCAGAACTAAGAATATAATGTAAAAAGGCAAACCAGACACATCTTATACCCGAATAAACTGCTAACATTAACAACGATCCAAACTATCAACAGTAAAAAAGTAACTAACAATGTGTGCAAAGCGTAACCTATTCATACTTTATCAAACATATATCCAACATGACAATGTTAATTTTACATTAACATAGTAATATTTAACAAAAAAAAAATTTAGCATAACCTTACCTAACCATCATAATACCTAATGGATAAAGACAAACAAAGTAAAGTTTCACTCTCTGAGCTAAACTATGAACATAACAGACTTAACACACAACAACCAGACGAATAAACAGCCATCATCATCATCAATGTAGTCAATAAATCGAACATACGAAGGAAGTAAAACAAGTTTTCATATTTTATAACATATAATTTTCATTGAAAAGAGCGTTATATAAATACATAAAAACATATAAATACATATAAATATAAGTTTATTTTAAATATATTAATTCATCTAATCAGAGAACATAGGATTCAAGTTGGGTACGTTCTATATATCTCTCTAAAGATTCAACATCCTTTAAAAGGATGTAAGTATAAATGCCTTCAGCAACACTAAACCATTTTTCGGCATATTTTGATTCAACAGCACTCATTCTCTTATACAAGAGAGAAGTAAACTTATCCAGGCTGATAGTTATTAATGCACTCCTGTACACTGTATTATACGGGAAACCACATGTTTCGGTGTAAATATCATAGATTACACCATGTGCTATATGTATTATGTCCTCAAGTATGTCAACATCGTTAAGATGTGATGTTAATTCGTTTTTTATTTTAAGCAATGCTGTAATATTTTCAGATGTTTTTGAACTGTGAAACCTATAACTAACGCATGAAAGGTAAACACATCGATGGGTTCCAATAGTTGCGTACAATCAAGGTTTTAATATTGTCACGACGATGAGAATCACAACGTCTTTTCTATTATGCCTCTCACACGGCACCTCTGGATAGAATTTCACAACTCGTCGATCCACAAGATCACACACACTTATCCTCTAGCCATGCAGCAGCGATGTCGATATCTTGATGAATCACAGCACAAACGAAATAATAGGGTCTATTTTGACCCTTTGTAGGAATACAAGCAATGGTATTCGGTATCAAATCCGTTGACGATTAAAATAAACGACACATTTGCTGGGAATAACGAAGCTCCCTTTTGTGAAGAATATCAAACACAGGTTGTGAGATGCGTGGGGATGACATCGTAACCTAGTACAAAGCGGAAAAAATGTCCTACTGAAGGAATCCGTAATGCGTAACAACTCTTATTAGGTAATGAGATTCCTTTCTTTCAAACCAATCAAGAAAGAAGTAAAACAAGAATACATACGGCACGAACGAACCATATCAGTTCAAAAAGGTATATATTCTCGTTAGACAACAACAAAAACACAACGCAACAACAACAACAACAACAACAACAACAAACAAAACAACAAACAACAACAACCAACAACAACAACAACAAAACAAAACAACAACACAACACCCAACAACAACAACAACAAACAACAACAACAACACCACAACAATAACATAGTACAAAATAAGTTCTTTATATAACAACCAACAATATATGCTAACGTAACATCGTTTTCACATTAATAAAGCTAAACATAGCATTACCAGAAACTAAGAATATAGTTGTATCAAATAACAAAATCTAACACACCTTACGCTAGAATAAAACTGTTAACATTAACAAAAGTTCCATACCTACAGCGGTTAAAGTACCTAGCAAAGCAATAACAAAACGTACCTATTCACTCTTTTTCAAGCATATCTCTAACATATCAATGTTAATTTTACATTAACAACGGATTTACGTAGCATTTAGAGTATCATTTCGGATAAACATAGCACAAAATGAGTTCTTTATATACTAACCATCGAATATATGCTAACATAACAAGGTTTTAATATTAATAAAGCTAACATAGCATCATATGAACTAAGAAAATAATGTACAACCACAAACTAACACAATTTAAGCACGAATAAAGTGTTAACATTAACAAAGTTCCCACTAACACTGTAAAGTAACTATCCATTGCAGTACCAAAAACGTAACCTATTCATACTTTTTCCCCATGCATATATCTCTAACATATTAACGTTAATTTTACATTGACACAGTAATATTTAACAAGGATTTATCATAATCATGTCCAATTATCATACAGTAACCTAACATATCTCCCGTATGAATAATCAGCTAATATTCTGAAAATTCCCTACTTATCAAAGGTAAAGTAGCTAATAGGTCATACAATACTCGATATGTTCCCACTTTTCTCGCATATCAACAACAGGTAAAGCAGCATCATCTAACAAAATCCCTCAACAAAGTGACCAATCTATCAAAGATACCGACATCTGGAACTATGAATTAACATCATCTTCATCAAAGTGTCACCCGTCTTGAGTATAACATCAATTGACCTATGAATAAACATAGACATTAGCAAAATACTAACCTACGAATATATGCTTAACCAACAAAGTTTTAGCATCAATAAAGCTAACAAATCATAACCGCGACTAGGAATATAATGTACAAATGGAACTAATCATAACCTCGCGTATGACTAATCGCTAAACATCTCCTGAAAAATTCCCTACTGATCAAGGTGAAGTAGCTAACAGGTCATACAATACTCGATATGTTCCCACTTTTCGAGCATATTAGCAACAGGTATAAGCCTGTATTAATCCTAACAAAATCCCTTAACAAAGTGACCAATCTATCAAAGATGCCACCATCTTGAACTATGAATTGACACTATCTTCATCAAAGTGTCACTCGTTTCGAGTATAACATCATTTGACCTATGAATAAACGTAGACATTAGCAAAAGTCTAGGGCAAACCTAACATTACTCAACAAAAACTTAACCTAGGCTCACGTTTCTAACACATCATCGTCAGTTAACACAGTAATATCTTACAAAAACTCATCATTTCTCTAACAAATCAGTGTTATTTCCACATTGTCATAGTAATATTTAACATAACGTACCTAACTTACGAATAAACAGTTTCATTAACCAGAGTATCTAAAGCAACACATTACCTTCCGAGAGAAAACCCAGGGGGATGCGCCCCTTGAAAGGGTGCGAATCCTGCGAGGGGGGATCACCCCGAAGTTAGGTACGTTATGTTAAATATTACTATGACAATGTGGAAATAACACTGATTTGTTAGAGAAATGATGAGTTTTGTAAGATTTGGCTGTGTTAACTGACGAGATGTGTTTAAGAAACGTGAAGCCTAGGGTTAAGTTTTTGTTGATAATATTGGTTGCCTCTGATTTTGCTAATGTCTACCGTTTATTCATAGGTCAAATTGGATTTATACTCCGAAACGAGTGACACTTTGATGAAGATGGTGTCAATTCATAGTTCAAGATGGTGGCATCTTTGATAGATTGGTCACTTTGTTAAGGGATTTTGTTAGCATAATACGGGCTTTACTGTTCTAATATCTCGAAACAGTGGGGGAACATTCGAGTATTGTAGACCTTAGCTACTTACCTTGATCAGTAGGGAATTTTTCAGGATGTTAGCTGATTATTCATACGCGAGGTATGTTAGGTTTACATTTGTACATTATATTCCTAGTCGCGGTTATGATTTGTTAGCTTTATTGATGCTAAAACTTTGTTGGTTAAGCATATATTCGTAGGTTAGTATTTTGCTAATGTCTATGTTTATTCATAGGTCAATTGATGTTATACTCAAGACGGGTGACACTTTGATGAAGATGATGTTAATTCATAGTTCCAGATGTTGGTATCTTTGATAGATTGGTCACTTTGTTGAGGGATTTTGTTAGATGATGCTGCTTTACCTGTTGTTGATATGCGAGAAAAGTGGGAACATATCGAGTATTGTATGACCTATTAGCTACTTTACCTTTGATAAGTAGGGAATTTTCAGAATATTAGCTGATTATTCATACGGGAGATATGTTAGGTTACTGTATGATAATTGAACATGATTATGATAAATCCTTGTTAAATATTACTGTGTCAATGTAAAATTAACGTTAATATGTTAGAGATATGCATGGAAAAAGTATGAATAGGTTACGTTTTGTATGCAATGTTAGTTACTTTACAGGTGTTAAGTGTGGAACTTTGTTAATGTTAACACTTTATTCGTGCTTAAATTGTGTTAGTTTGTGGTTGTACATTATTTTCTTAGTTCATATGATGCTATGTTAGCTTTATTAATATGAAAACCTTGTTATGTTAGCATATATTCGATGGTTAGTATATAAAGAACTCATTTTTGTGCTATGTTTATCCGAAATGATACTCTAAATGCCACGTAAATCCCGTTGTTAATGTAAAATTAACATTGATATGTTAGAGATATGCTTGAAAAAAGAGTGAATAGGTTACGTTTTGTATGCTGTGCTATGTACTTTACCGCTGTTAAGTATGGAACTTTGGTTTTAATGTCAGTTGTTTATATCTAGCGTAAGTGGGGTTAGATTTTTGTTGATTGTACAATATATTCTTAGTTTCTGGTAATGCTACTGTTAGCTTTATTAAATGTGAAAACCGAATGTTACGGTGTTTAGCGCTATATTCCGTTGGTTGGTAATAAGTAAAGCACTTATTTTTGTACTATGTTAATGTTGTTGTTTGTTGTTGTTGTTGTTGTTTTGTTGTTGTTGTGTTGTTGTGTCGTTGTTGTTGTTGTTGTTGTCTACGAGAATATATACCTTTTTGAACTGAATGGTTCGTTCGTGCGTTGTATATCCTTGTTTACTTTCTTCTGATGGGTTTAAAGAAGAATCTCCTTACCTATAAGGGTTGTTTACGCATACTATTTTCTTCAGTAGGACATTTTTTCGCTGTACTGGTACGGATGTTCATCTCCCCGCCTCTCCTAACCTGTTGTGTATCTTCCACAAGGAGCCCTCGTTATTCCCAGCAGTGTCCGTTTATATTTAATCGTACCACACCGGATGGATACCGATACAATTGCTTGTATTCCTACCAAAGGGTCAAATAATAGACCTTTATTCGTTTGTGCTGATGGATTCATCAAAGATTTATCCGACACCGCTGCTGCATGGCTAGAAGGATACAGTGTGTGTTTATCTGATGGATCGACGAGTTGTGAAATATCTATCAGAGGTGACCGTGTGAGAGGTCATAATAGAATAGACGTTGTGTTCTCATCGTGTGACAATATTAAAACCCTTGATGTTACGCACTAACTTTGAAACCCATCGAATTGTGTGACCTCATGCCGTACGTGTTATAGGTTTCACAGTTCGAACATCTGAAAATATTACGGCAGCATTGCTTAAAATAAAAAACGAATTACATCACATCTTAACGATGTTGACATACTTGAGGACATAATACATATAGCACATGGTGTAATCTATGATATTTACACCGAAACATGTGGTTTCCCGTATAATACAGTGTACAGGAGTGCATTAATAACTATCAGCCTGGATAAGTTTACTTCTCTCTTGTATGAGAGAATGAGTGCTGCTGAATCAAAATATGCCGAAAAATGGTTTAGTGTTGCTGAAGGCATTTATACTTACATCCTTTTAAAGGATGTTGAATCTTTAGAGAGATATATAGAACGTACCCAACTTGAATCCTATGTTCTCTGATTAGATGAATTAATATATTTAAAATAAACTTATGTTTTTATGTATTTATATGTTTTTATGTATTTATATAACGCTCTTTTCAATGAAAATTATATGTTATAAAAATGAAAACTTGTTTTACTTCCTTTCGAGTTCGATTTATTGACTACATTGATGATGATGATGGCTGTTTATTCGTCTGGTTGTTGTGTGTTAAGTCTGTTATGTTCATAGTTTAGCTTTACAGAAGGTAAAACTTTACTTTGTTTGTCTTTATCCATTAGGTATTATGATGGTTAGGTAAGGTTATGCTAAATTTTTTTTTTGTTAAATATTACTATGTTAATGTAAAATTAACATTGTCATGTTGGATATATGTTTGATAAAGTATGAATAGGTTACGCTTTGCACACATTGTTAGTTACTTTTACTGTTGATAAGTTTGGATCGTTGTTAATGTTAGCAGTTTATTCGGGTATAAGAATGTGTCAGGTTTGTCTTTGTACATATTTTATTCTTAGTTCTGGTAATGCAATGTTGGCTTTATTAGTGTGAAAACTTTGGTACGTTAGCATACTTTCGGCTGATCTGTAAATGATATATTACACAAGGTTATGGTAAAGTTTTTGTTACATATTACCATGTTAAGTAACATAACATTGTTTATGTTTAGAGACATGCTTGGACAAAGGTGAATAAGTTTACGTTTTTTGGAAATGTTATGTTAGTTAGTTACTTTAACTGTGGTGTTTAGTGTGGTCCTTTGTTATGTTAACCATTTATTCTTGTTAAGATTGCTAAGTCTCGTTGTGGTTGTTTAATATTCTTGATCAGATGATGCTAAAGTAAGCTTCATTAATGTGAAAACTTTTTGTTACGTCAGCATATATTGGCTGATGCTTGAATAAAGAACTTGATTTTATGTTATGTTTATTCAAAATGATACTCAAAATGTGACTTGAATCAATAGATCAATAGATCAATAGTTACAGATGGTCAGGAGGGGGGTGGATGCTGGTTGGATGGTGGTTTGATTTAGTGATTTACTGCTTTAGGGTATGTAAAAACGTAAATTTGTAAGTTATAAACATAAAAAGAATAAGAAATTTTATTTATTTATTTATTTATTTATTTATTTTTTTATTTCTTTGAATGGTTCTGAAACCGTTATTTTCGAAATTACAGACTCCGGAAAACATCTATAAGGAGACCCAATAACATATATAAGGACACCACTATTAATAACTCGGCACCGCACCGGAGCCAGCACCGGTGCAGCTGTCAACTCCTACTCCTCTGAGTCAGACTCCTTCTTCATTCTTTCCCTCTTTATTCATCTTTCATCCTTCTTCACTCCTCCTTCGACCTCTGTTTTGCACTCTGTGCTCTTTTTCAGTCGAGACCCCCCTAATGAGGGGTCCTAGACACACTATACGGACTTATAACCAGCATATTCGAACTCTACGACCTCGATAACCCTTATTAAGGACACCAACATTGTTGTTATAACGACTGTTTATTAACTCGGCCGCAGTGGCCTCCAGCAGCCGGTGCCCGGAGCCAACTCCTCAAAAGATCCCATCCTAAGTATTTCTAGAACTTCAATCTCTGGATCTCTCATGAAATTTCAACCAATTACGAACACTCCGACTTTTAAAGAGGGGGGGGGGGGGTCCCTTCG
>JABUQX010030345.1:12500-15000 GCA_015478945.1 Trachelipus rathkii
ATCGATATAAATCTTCAAATTCTAAATTTGAATTTCTTTTCACCAGAATTTTTAAATTAAAAGTATAGAAACCAAAGAAAACAAAAATTAATGATTTTGCATTACCCCCCCCAACTCTAATTCTTTCATAATCCATCCATATACAAATTGAATAACCAACGAGACATAACACATCCCTGCCTCACTCAGCTCTTAATATTAAACCAATCACTTTCGATTTCATTTATTCTTATACACATGCTTCCCTATCGTCATACATACTTTTGATTCCCTTCAGAAGCCTACCACCAACATTGTAAATCCCTAGCACCTGCCACAGAACTTCCCTATTAATCCTATCATACGCCTGTTGCAAATCAATAAAACCTAAATACAATTTATTTTTCTTCTCTCTCTCAATTTCTTAATCATTCGTTTCAATTTAAAAATTTAATTCACACATCCTCTACCAATTCTAAATGAACCTTGTTCTTTGCCAATCAGTCCCTCAGTCACTCGACGTACTCTTTCAACCCAAAATACCAGCATATTATTTTCCCTACAACATTCAATAAACTAATTCCTCTGTAGTTCCTACAGTTCCCCATATCCCCAATTACCCTTATATAAGGATACTATTACTATTCTTGTATAATTATTACCGCACAAAAATAGCAAAGTTAGATCCATGAAAATAAAAGTTTTTAAAAATAATAGTACATAGAATAGATAAAATATAAAAATCCGATGAAATAGGAAATGGTTGGTGGGTTGATTAATCAAATTGTTTCCCTAATTTTTTCCATGTGAAGAAATGAAAAGTTTTATCGTTACAAGAAAACCTGACCTCGGCGCATCCTTGACTTACCTCACATCTGTCCTTCCAGGAAGTCCTTCTGGAATTCGGAATCTGCGCCTACCGGCATGCATCTGCATTTTTCGGAGGTGTATATGTCGATTCGGTGATGCTGCTAAGAATCGAATATATATGATATTATATATATATATAATAATATATATATTATATAATATTATATATAAATAAATATGTATAAAATATATATATATATATATATATATATATATATATATATATATATATATATATTAATCAATACTGTTAAAAAACATTAATATCTATGTAAAGGTATTATTAAAGATGTATAATAATTTGGAAGCGCACAAAGAAAGAATGTTCTCTCTGGGTTGAACCAGCTCTCCTGCGTCCGAGAAATCGAGTTCATCATCTTAAACACTAGCAGATTGTCAGTATCCAAAGAAGCGGTGACTTTTATATATATATATATAGATATATATATATATATATATAATATATATATATATATATAAAATATAGTATATATAATATATATATATATATATATATATAATATATATATATATATATATATACTATATATATAGTAATATAGAGAGAGAGAGAGATGAGAGGAGAGAGAGAAAGAAAGAAAGAAATAATAATAATTTATTTATATATATTAATATATATATATGAGGGATATATATATATATATATTATATATATATATTATTAATATAATATAATATATATATATATATTAAAGAAAGAACATATAAAAGGTAAAGAATTAACTGCCTTATATATATATAGTATATAGTATATATATATAGTATATATATATATATATATATATATATATATATATATTATATATATAATATATATATAATATATATATATAGAGAAGAGAGAGAGAGAGAGAGAGACACCGAGAGGGAGAGAGAAGAGAGAAGAAAGAAAGAAATCGGATAAATTAGTTATATAATATATATATATATATATATACTATATAATATATATATATAATATAATATATAGATATATATATATATATATATAATATATAATGATAAATATATAATATATATATATATTAAAGAAAGAACATATAATAGGAAAGTAAAGAATAACTGCCTTCTCCGGGATTGAACCACCGCCATGTTGCGACTGAGGACAATATACCCGGTGCGTTACGACTGAGCTATCCTCCAAGCCAAAAAAACTTGGATTCAAGAACAGTTATAAAGCAACCGAGCCCCCTTCAAGGCGACATCACCAGGTGTCCAGCCTTTCCTTGTCCTATTCCTCGTTCTTTATATGTAGATGTTAAATATTGCCATAATAATCGCAATTATATAAGATGTTAAAGAAAGAACATTTAATGGGAAGGTAAAGAATTAACTGCCTTCTCCGGGATTGAACCACCGCCATGTTGCGAATGAGGACAATATACCCGGTGCGTTACGACTGAGCTATCCTCCAAGCCAAAAAAACTTGGATTCAAGAACAGTTATAAAGCAACCGAGCTCCCTTCAAGGCGACATCACCAGGTGTCCAGCCTGTCCTATCCCTCGTTCTTTATATTGTAGATGTTAAATATTGCATAATAATCGCAATTATATAAGATGTTAAAGAAAGAACATATAATAGGAAGGTAAAGAATTCTTTACCTTCTCATTATATGTTCTTTCTTTAACA
>JABUQX010030345.1:20000-22500 GCA_015478945.1 Trachelipus rathkii
GTTGTTAGGTTAGGTTAGGTTAAGTTAGGTTAGGTTAGTGGAAATGCCTAACATGAAACGAACTTGTGTCGCATTTACATCATTTAAAAAAAAAAATATTATTTTTAATACAGTACAATAGCTGAGACGCGAGCGATGTAGAAATGAGCATTTTGGAGAACAGCAATATCTTTTACCGCATTTATTGCATTTAAAAAAAAAAAAACTTTCGTTTATATATTTGACATTTTATATTACAATTAATACACTTTAATTCACTTAGTAACAACTTGAAGTGCTGTAGAAAGGCTAAGAGATCATTATCATCAGAACATATTGAATATATATCAATTATCATCCAATAACATATTTTAAAATAAATTAACACACATGTTAACATTTAACGTTTCCGAATAACACTAGCGTGACACTAGCCTATATTAATTATTAGCTTTGATTTATTACCGAAAATATGACTCCGTTCCATTGTACCATGCCAGACGTACGTTCTGCTAATAATATTCAATTAAATATTTATTAATTATATCAAATTTTTATAAAGTGAAAATAATTTTTCCTAATTAAATACATAAAAATGTATATTTTTGTTTAAATAAAATAATACTAAAAATCTATTTTGTTTTTCTCATACAACTGTCGCTCTAAACCAATTATCACCTATATATATATATATATATATATATATATATATATATATATATATATATCTATATATGCATATATATATATATATATATATATATATAAAGGTTAAGGCGTGTGTGTGTGTGTGTGTGTAAATCTATTTTTCCCTAAAAACTCTCGGGGAAAAGTGGTCATCCGGGGCGCTTGCTCCTAACGCTCATAGATTTCAGAAGCGCGATATGATCAAAATGTAATCACAGGCAAATCACGTCATCTGAGGGAAGGAACAGGTGGAGGATTGCCGAATCGTCTAGGTTAAGCTTAAAGGAAAAAGAGAGGGCAACAGAGATTAGCCTTAATAAAAAAATAAAAGAGAAAAAGGCCGATACGGCAGAAATTATTAGTGATGTTTTGTCAAGAGACCAGAAAGATTTGTCAGAAGCAAAATCTCCAAAGGTCAACGCAGTTTTGCTCCATTGAATGGTCAAATCTCTGCCTCGAATAATATCAGATCAACTATTCCGAGCTATAAATTAATGAGTTCGATAGCAGAATGTGAATTTTTTCACCCGCTGTACGAACTGTCTTCTAGCTGAAAGGTGAGAGAACAAACAAGATCGAACTACTGATTTTGAGGAGAACGATTAATCGTGAAGGAATAAAGCCTGCTCTTCCCATCAGATTTTATTCCATTACTTATCGGCAAATAGCTGGTTTCAGAGTCAAAGCAACCACCCAGGATATAAGCTAAAATGACAAAGTCTTCCAATCATCCCGAATAAAGTACCAGGAAGACACGCTAGGTCAGGATGGAGCTATTGAGCAAAAACGTAAAAACTGCTATACTAAGGCTGTGCTCAGATTTCACTAACAGGAATGAAGACAGTGTATTTTTTTATGAATAGAATGACTAGTGGTGAAGTTCATATCAAGAGTGTAAAAAGATTTGTTGAGACAACTTGGAATATGTGAGGTTCCCTAATCAGCTGCTCCATATCATCTAGAATACTGAATGATTCAGCCTCCCCGCCTTTTATCAGTGGGAGAGAATCCCAACCACTCATCATTGCGTATATTGAAATCCCTTAAACAGAGCACCTCACCATAATAGTAACGACGATTAATCGATAAATGATATACTTTTACTCAAATGGTTTTCGTTTCTTAAAAAATCAAATACTTTGATCAAACGTTTGATACTTAAAGCCATCCTCTCTATTCGTATCCACAGGTTGAATATTAAAAATAAGTATCCCATTGAAAATTGAGGTTTATTCCATGCCTAATATTATATATATATATATATATATATATATATATATATATATATATATATATATAAAGAGATAAAAATGATATATAGAGTATATATATATATATATATATATATATATATATATATATATATATATATATATATATATATATATATATATATATATATATATATATATATATTATATTTTATAAAGTTCTACTGCAAACTTACTGTATTTATCATAAATATGAATAAGCCTTTCTCTGTTGTTATTGTTCTGCAAGTTTGACATCATGATAGAAGGAAGACGTCCCAAACTATAAGGAAGGATTGATGAATCTGCCAAGTACTTTAGAGTAAGGATGGATAGACGTCCACAGCCTTCGTGTATCTTGAACTCAGGGTCGATGAAGGTAGTTACCAAATAGAATGTTTCGTATAAGGTATGATAGGATGGGTAGACAGAGAAGTTGTATTTAGTCTAAGGAAAAGGAAAAATAATATAACTTGCTCAATTTAATTTCAGACACGTGTTTATATGAGCTTTTAAACAGGGCTGCGGAACCGGCAAATTATTTTCCGGCTCCGACTCCGGCTCTGGCTCCATCATTTTAAAAT